>PISX010027227.1:0-23258 GCA_004024625.1 Mellivora capensis | reverse complement strand
TCCTCCGTGTTATTTGTTATGCTCCGCAAATAAGTGAAACCATATGATAATTGACTCTCTCTGCTTGACTTATTTCACTCAGCATAATCTCTTCCAGTCCTGTCCATGTTGCTACAAAAGTCGGGTATTCATCCTTTCTGATGGAGGCATAATACTCCATAGTGTATATGGACCACATCTTCCTTATCCATTCATCTGTTGAAGGGCATCTTGGTTCTTCCCACAGTTTGGCGACCGTGGCCATTGCTGCTATAAACATTGGGGTACAGATGGCCCTTTTCACCACATCTGTATCTTTGGGGTAAATACCCAGTAGCACAATCGCAGGGTCATAGGGAAGCTCTATTTTTAACTTCTTGAGGAATCTCCACACTGTTCTCCAGAGTGGCTGCACGAACTTGCATTCCCACCAACAGTGTAAGAGGGTTCCCCTTTCTCCACATCCTCTCCAACACACGTTGTTTTCTGTCTTGCTGATTTTGGCCATTCTAACTGGTATGAGGTGGTATCTCAATGTGGTTTTAATTTGAATCTCCCTGATGGCTAGTGATGATGAACATTTTTTCATGTGTCTGATAGCCAATTGTATGTCTTCATTGGAGAAGTGTCAGTTCATATCTTCTGCCCATTTTTTGATATGATTATCTGTTTTGTGTGTGTTGAGTTTGAGAAGTTCTTTATAGATCCTGGATATCAACCTTTTGTCTGTACTGTCATTTGCAAATATCTTCTCCCAGTCCGTGGGTTGCCTCTTTGTTTTGTTGACTGTCTCCTTTGCTGTGCAGAAGCTTTTGATCTTGATGAAGTCCCAAAAGTTCATTTTTGCTTTTGTTTCCTTTGCCTTTGGAGACATATCTTGAAAGAAGTTTCTGTGGCTGATATCAAAGAGGTTACTGCCTATGTTCTCCTCTAGGATTCTGATGGATTCCTGCCTCACATTGAGGTCCTTTATCCATATCGAGTTTATCTTTGTGTACGGTGTAAGAGAATGGTTGAGTTTCATTCTACATATAGCTGTCCAATTTTCCCAGCACCATTTATTGAAGATTTTATTTATTTATTTGACAGAGACACAGTGAGAGAAGGAACAGAAGCAGGGGGAGTGAGAGAGGGAGAAGCAGGCTTCCCACTGAGCAGGAGCCTGATGCGGGACTAGATCCCAGGACACTGGGATTATGACCGAAGGCAGATGCCTAATGACTGAGCCACCCAGCCGCCCCATTAAATAATCTTTATACCCAGTTTGGTTTTTTTTTTTTAATTTTAATTTTTAACTTTTAAAAATTAACATATAATGTATTATTTTCTTCAGGGGTACAGGTCTGTGAATTATCAGGCTTACACATTTCATAGCGCTCACCATAGCACATACCCTCCCCAGTGTCCATAACCCAGCAACCCTGTCACTACCCCCAACCCCCGGCAACCTTCAGTTTGTTTCCTGAGATTAAGAGTCTCTCTCTTATGGTTTGTCTCCCTCCCCAGTCCCATCTTGTTTCATTTTTTCCCTGCCTACCCCCAACGACCCCACACCCTGCCTCTCAAATTCCTCATATCAGAGAGATCATATGATAATTGTCTTTCTGTGATTGGCTTATTTCGCTTAGTATAATACCCTCTAGTTCCATCCACATCGTTGCAAATGGCAAGATTTTGGGTTTTTTGATGGCTGCATAGTATTCCATTGTGTATGTATACACCCCACATCTTCTTTATCCATTCATCTGTTGATGGACATCTAGGTTCTTTCCATAGTTTGGCTGTTGTGGACATTGCTACTATAAACATTTGGGTGAACGTGCCCCTTCAGATCCTACATTTGTATCTTTAGGGTAAACACCCAGTAGTGCAATTCCTAGGTCATAGGGTAGCTCTATTTCCAACTTTCTGAGGAACCTCCATACTGTTTTCCAGAGTGGCTGCACCAGCTTGCATTCCCACCAGCAGTTTTTTACCCAGTTTGGAACACGGCTTGGTAGGTGTTAGTGTGGAGAGTAAATGAAGACATGTAAAGGAAATGATTAGTATATTATATAATGTGTATTTGAAAATATGCATGAAAGTAGGCTCTGTGAGTTGAATAGACTTGCAGAATGTGAGGGGGATGTATTCCTTAATCATACCTTCCCAAAGTCCTTAATCATACCTTCCCCCTTACACAGTATTTATTCATAAGAGATATTCATACATTTTAATTCCTTTCCTTCAAAAATAGCCATATAGGCAGTGGACCAAAGTCTTATGTGCCAAAGTCTAAGGAGTGTTCCATTAACGATACAAATTTACTGTTTGCAGCATGCTTAATGATTTCTCAATTACATTATGTTTATAAAATTTACACTTACTGTCATTCCTATTGACACTTTTAATTTTTCTACTAATTAAAAGAATGATGGAATAGAATGCAAAATATATTGGAGTGGTTGCATGAGTGCTGTTCTTCAAATGGAGATGGTGATGCTGCAAGAATTAAATTGTTACATGGCAGACTTTGCTCAGTGTAGTGGTACAAAATGTCCATTTGTTGCTTGATATTAAAAAAAATACAGATGTTCTTCTGAGGAGTCCCTGTACAAGAAAGTGTAGGGTATGTGAAAGTTGAATAAGCAAGTACTGCTTATGTAAAAATGTAATGTCGTACCTCAGGAAACTTTGGGAACTCAACAGTAATTTGAGGGACGATTAAGTATTAAGTGATATGCACTTGTAAGTGTAATGGTTCAAGGAAGGGAGTGATACTGACAGATTTTCGATGGTTTTCAAACTTGTAATGAAGGCATTTTACAAATGCAATCTTGTTTAGAAACCCAAGTGTGAGGTAGAAAAAAATATAATTCATCTGGTTGAAGTCAGAGGGTTGGAGGGCCTAGAGCTCTGCCTGGGGCAGCTCATAGGCACTTGGAGAAAATAGCAGTATTCAAGTTTATTCCTTCCCTCCATCCATTTAGTCATTCATTTTTATGGTCAACAAATATTTGAGTGTTTATTGTATACTAGGCACTAGGCTAGTTTCTGAGTATAAAGTGGTGAGCAAAGCAAAATGCTTATCCTCAAGTATCTCACGTTTTGAAAATCATTATTCTAGAGGTTTTCTAGTTGTAGCATTTCAGGTAGTACTCTGACTCCCGATTAAATATCCCTGAGTTAAAGCTTTTTCTTACAGTAATGCCTGGACTGCACTCATCCTTGTTTTACTTTTAGGCAAATAAATAGCTGATGAATAAGAAAATACTCCACCACAATCCTCTTTGTCTTTTCAGCCTCCTTCATTAACTCCACATGAAGTTTATGAACATTCATTCTCATGATTGTGAGGCTTCTGTAACATTAGCCCAGCCTATAAACTGAAGTTGTGTTTATCATTGCATTTTCTCAATATTAAATTTGGAGGACCTAAGACAATTTGATTAATACCCCAGAAAAAATAATTAGAATTAAAATAGAATTCAGAAAACTGTAAAGAACCTGCGTCTTTGGCAGCAGCTTTTTCTGCCAACGGATTCTGTCCTTGTGCTTTAATAAAATCATTTCTTTTGCACCAAAGAAAGAAAGAAAGAGGAAAGGAAAGCAAAGGAAAAAGAAAAGCTGCATCTTTGCTGGGTTGCTGGCCTTAATGAAGATATCTGTTTTGGGTGATTGTCTAGTAGAAGGAATCAGTATCATATAAAAGAGAATGGACCTGAGCCCATGCACATAGGTGACTTAAGTCAAGTGATGTTGGATGTCAGTGGGCTGCTTTTTTTTTTTTTTTTTTTCCCCCATCTTGGGGAGGATGATTGGATATCTTTTCTGGTAAAGGTGATATATTCTAGAAGTGACCCTCAGATGAAAAAAAGGAAGTGGAGTAGAGAGGAAGCAAACACTTCTCCAAGGATGCAGATAATGTTGTGCTAGGCATGGTAATCCTCCGATGTACCCTACACATGCTTATGAGATTCTTTTATTATCATTTTATAGATAAGGAAATTGAGGCTTGGAGGAGTTTTTGTCCAAGGTAACATCTATGAGAAGTGGCCAAGTCTAGATTCAAATACATGCTATTTTCATTACACAGTTCTGTTTGTTCATGCCTCTCCTTTCTGTTACCCTTCCCCACACTGACTTCTCTTTTCACCCTGCCTTAGTCTCTTTGTGGCTCTAGATTCACTGCTGTTTTCTCTTCCTCTACACAGTACAGCACACTGCCTAATTCTGATAGTAGTTAGTGTTTTCATGCTTTCAGGTGGTTTGGTTGTCAGGAGTTTCTCCTGAGCGTACTATATATCCAAGTTGATAGTTGTCACTAGGAAGGAGCCCACTGAAGGCAAGGTAACCGAGACATTGGTCAGAAGACTCTGGTGGGAGTCATGGCAAGAAAGGAGTAATCTGTTACCAAGGATGAGGGAGGCTTGGAAGATTGACCAGAGAAAGGCCTGGGAATATTCCATGTAAGGATACAAAGGGCAGAAAGTAAAATATTGACCTGTACTGTATATAATTTTATTCTTGTACTGACTGCAGAGTTCTCTTAATATGTCAACTGAATTATCAGTAAAACCCAAGTTATTGAAGAAAACAAGCCAACATACTTTTCATATTTATTCCTCCTTTGCAGAGGAAGTCTTACCTACCTGGGAAGCCTAAATGTGGAGCAGGGGGTCACCAGCAAAATGAGGATGGCAGTATCAACCTTAGGAATTGTTGTAAGATCAGAGAAAATACATATAAATACTCAACATGATATCTGACAAGTAGCAGGGCTCAAAAATTAGTAGCTGTTACTATTACTTTTTAAAATGTTACCTCATTTTGCTGATGATCAATCATGCTGCTGTGTCTGGAATCCTCTTTTCTCCTTTATCTAGCCTAGGGTTTCGGCTACAGGTAATTGAAATTAGGTTCTTGAAAATGCTACACACTGAACATGATAACCGGGATGCGAGGCTGATTCCCTGCTATTCAGGGAGCTCTCAGTTTTATAGGAAGAATGCCTACTGAGAATATTTATTAGAAAAGCAATGATGATGATAACAGTTGGGTGTAGGTTCTATATCAAAGGTTTACATGCATTTTATTTAATTTTTTTTAACAACTCCAACAGACAGTTATGAGGAAAACATAGAATGCTAAGTCATTTATCTGGGGTACACAGTTTAGAACAATAATTACAGTACAATAGAGACTAAGGAATTGTAGAAGAGAAAGCTGGTGAAGTCAGGGAAGCACAGAGGAGATGATTTTGTTACAGGTTTTGAAGAATGAAAAAGACAGAGGGATAGGCAGGGCTGGAAGCCTGCCTAGATAGATAGATAAATAGATACATAAATGTACAAATAAAAACATATAAGTATATAAATATATGTAAATAAATATATAAATATAAATTTAAAATTTTAAAAAAATTTACCAAACTTCAGAGAAAGGAGAAACACATTCTAGGTATGGGGAAAGTATGTGTAAAACTTGGAAGTATGAAAAAGGATGACTTGTTTGAGAAATACAAGAGTGTAGCGTGTTTCGGAATAAATAGCAGGTAAGGGGAAGAGATACGAGTTCAGTCTGGAACTAAATAGATCATCAAAGGCTTGATGGGGGCACTTGGCTGGCTCAGTCAGTGGAGTGTGCAACTCATTCTCGGGTTTGTGGGTTCAAGCCCCATATCAGGCATAGAGATTACTTAAAAATATAGGGGTGCTAGTGTGGCTTAGTTGGTTAAACATCCGACTCTTGATCTTAGCTTGGGTCTTGATTTCAGGGTCCTGAGTTTAAACCCTGCGTTGGGTTCCATGCTAGGTATGGAGCCTACTTACAACTTTTTTTTTTTTAATTTTAAAAATTTTCAAAAGTGTCATGTACCAGAATAATAAAATACCTTCTTTATAAATTAAGGAGAGGCATTGGGTATTTTAGTCATGGAAATGTCATTATCACATTTGTGGCTTCGAAGAATCAGTGGGAGCTGTTTGCGGAATGCTCTGGGGAGAAGGGAGACTAGAGTCAGGGAGCCCAGTTTGGAGCTTACTGCAGAGATTTTGGTGAAAGGTGATGAGAGCTTGAGTAAAGACAATAAGAGTGACCACACAGGGGATAAACACAAAAGATGTATGACAGAATTTGGTGACTAACTGCATGTAAGAGAATAAGGGAAAAGAAGTTCAGAATTATATGCAGCTTTCTGACAGATGTATCAAGGGCTGTGTCTTTTTTACTGCTCTGTCACCAATGTCTACCTGCTGTGGACATGTATGCACTCAGCAAGTATTTTATTGGATGAAAGTATAGTTTTGGAATATATCAGCATAAAGGCAGTTGTTGGATGAAAGTATAATTTTGGAATATAGCAGAGGTAAATGCAGTTGTTAAGGAAAAATATGTGGAATTATCCCACTGAAGGAAGCTTCAGAGCTTCAGATTCCTGAGAAAACAATCTTCATTTAAAAAGAGTCCCAAGGGGTGCTTGGGTGGCTCAACTGGTTAAGCGTCTGCCTTCTGCTCAGGTCATAATCCCAAAATCCTGGGATTGAGCCCCACCTCGGGCTCCCTGCTTGGTACGAAGCCTGCTTCTCCCTCTCCCACACCCCCTGCTTGTGTTCCCTCTCTTGCTGTCTCTCTCTGTCAAATAAGTAAATAAAATCTTTTTTTTTAAATAAATAAATAAAAAGAGTCACAAGACCAGTGATTTAGGCTTGAAAACAATCTCTCAGATAACTGGAGAGCAGTGTCTGACTTTTATTTGCACAGAGTAATGGAAAGACTGACTAGAATATAACTGTTTGAAGTATGTGCATTGATTCTTGACCATTTTTCTGTGTATGGGTTTGTAGCCATCTTGCAGAACTTCAGAATATGAATCAAATGAAGTCCTTTCCTTTTAGGAATCTACATTTTTATATAAATGAGATAAATCAAGGTAATTCTACAAGCACAACGTGTAGTTCTAGTAATGTGGACAGGATGGTTCATGGTGGACATAGAGAAGCAAATCTGAGGTATAGGCTGTTTGGAAAGAAATGCCCTTTTCTAGTTTTATGTATAGATACTAGAACTAAGCTGACATTGTGTGATATTTTTTTTAGAATGATTTGTCATCATAAGAATTTCTTTTAATGTTATTTACACTTTGTATTTAGTGAATTGGTTTAAGCATAGTGACATGCTATAAATTATTATAAGTCATAAATTGTAAGGACAACTGAATTAGTGACATTTTACTATATCTAGGTTGTGTTTTATAGGATGGAGTTAAAGCCTGTGGAATGTGAGTTTATGTCTGAGATTATACTTCAGTCTTGGTCTGGAAATACATGCTTTCCTGAAGAACAGTGAAGATAGTATATTAACAGCTTATAGCTAAATACAGGGAAAGAAGGAAGTAACTTTTGGTATCTTGCTGCCTGAGCAAAATACCTTGGAGAACTACTGGGGGCAAAGAATGAAGTCTTTAGAAAAGTTGTTCACTAGGAATATTTTAAGATTATAATGTAGAAGGGCCTCAACTATACTTTATATCTAAGGATACACTAGCACATTTTTTTAAGTATTAAAGGGCTTCCTATCCACAGTGTGCAGGAATAATCCCTATTTTTTAAAAACTTGTGGAGCATTTTATTTAAAGTAACATAAATCAATCATTATAGTGTACTATTGATATGATTCTTTCACTTTGGTAGGCTACATCTATTTTGGCCTTGTTTGCCTTGGAAGTGGACAAAAGAATAAGTAGCAAATGCTCTTTTCTTATAGATATACTTTATTGCTTTGCTTTAGTTTTCTTCCTGAATTTTCTAACATATATTAACTTTTTTCCCTCTTTCCTTTCATTGCCTAAGCCAAAAATTGAGTGATTATGTAGCACCATTCTTCTTTTCTGAGTAACACTTATCCTTGGCAATTAGTGAAAATATGTTTGAAGTTTTATGCTTCTTCTCAGTTTCTTCAGAAATGGATACTTGGCTTCAGCCTCTCAAAATCACCCTCTATCCCTTCTCTCTCTCTTCCTTCTCTTCCCCAGAATGTATTAAAGATGTATTCTACTTTTGGCTTCCACTGGAGAAGGGATTATTTTCTAGCAAAATATATTTGATGAGTACTGACTGGTAATTAATAAACTCAATAGAACTTTTGATAGTAAGATTCTTTAGGAGGCCAGATTTACCAAATTTCAGAATTAATTGAATCTGAGTCTTTTCAAACCCAAAATAAAATTTTGCAGCCTATCATTCCCAACCTATTTTTCTTTCTTTATCCTCTATGTTGTGGACTAGCACTTTCACTTACCCAATTAACCAAATTTATACAAAGAAAGAGATGCAGATACAGAGAAAGTATAACTAAATACACTTTCTCTGTATCTGCATTTTCTGCATTCTCCCTACATCACTGAGTCACTGTGTCCATTGGATTCTACCTTTTCTCTATCCCCTGTCTACCCTCTCTATCCCAGAGTCCAAGTCTTTCTCATTTCTTTCTTTTGTAGTTTTGTGACTATCATTTTTAACTTCTTCTCTCCTTTGTTCTCATCTCTGTCCTGCAAAGTACCCTCCTTATGATGTCTGGGTGAGCTCTCTCAAACCCTTTATTCCTAACCCCCAGCCCATACCCCCGGTATTATAAGTCTTAAAGATTGAAAACTCAAATCCTAATTTTTTAAAATTCAAGATTAAGTATAGTGACCCCATTACTAAAACCTGGAGTTAAAGTGGTTGGGAAACACCTTCTGCTGGAGCTAAAATGATTAGGAGAGGGTGTCTGGGTGGCTCAGTTGGTTAAGCGACTGTCTTTGGCTCAGGTCATGATCCTGGAGTCCCAGGATTGAGTCCCGCATCAGGCTCCCTAAGTGGGGCGTCTGCTTCTTCCTCTGACCTACCCTCTCTCGTGCACTCTCTCTCTTTCTTTCTCTTTCTCTCAAATAAATAAAATATTCAAAAAAATAAAATTATTAGGATATATTTACATATAAATTTGGTGAGGATATTTATTTGCCAGGAATAAGTTGACTTAAAAGCATGTGATTAATACGGTTTCACTTACTTGTGGAGCACAAGATATAACATGGAGGACATTGGGAGATGGAGAGGAGAAGTGAGTTGGGGGAAATCGGAGGGGGAGACGAACCATGAGAGACTGTGGATGCTGAGAAACAAATTGAGGATTTGGAGGGGAGGAGAGTGAGGGTTACATGAACCTGGTGGTGGGTATTAAGGAGGGCACATATTGCTTGGAGCACTGGGTGTGGTGCATAAAAAATGAATCAGGAACAGTGAAAAAATAAAGTTTAAAAAAAAGCATGTGATTATAGAATAAATTGAAAAGAACCCATTAATCTACATTTTATTTTCACTGTTTTGACTGAATCAGAGAGTTGCCCAATACAATGCTGACTCTGTCCAGAAGAAACACAGTATTGCTTCAGACAGTCAAAGCAGAAGTTGTGGGGATGAAACACTTTTGTAAATATTTGCTTGTGTTTTATTCAATAGTTTGGAAATTTTAGCTAAAACTGTTTCTAGATCTTTGAGGGAGTCCATTGTGCAGCTTTAAAGGTTACTAAGCAGAAATAATGATTTTTTTCAAATTGAATCTTTTTAAAAATTTTTTATTTTTTCATTAATATATAATGTATTATTAGCCCAGGGGTAGAGGTCTGTGAATCGCCAGGTTTACATACTTCACAGCACTCAGCCATTGCACATACCTTCCCCAATGTCCATAACCCCAGAAATAGTGATTTTTTAGGAAAGTAAACCTATTTTTAGATTTCAGATATGAAAGTGGAACCATATACTGAGTAATGAAATCAACGGATGTTTATTGAACACTTGTTTGCCTGGGATGATTCTCAGGGTTTGGGTTATATCCGTAAATAAAGATCCTTGCCTTGGTGGTGCTTATATTCTAGTGACAAGAGACAGATTATAAATAATAAATATACACATACACATACATATGTTAGAAGGAGTCAGTTTGATGGAGGGGGGCCATCAATCAGTAGAGCCAGGATATAGGGAATTGGCCATGTTGGTCTGGCGGGGGGGCGTTTTTTTAATGCTGGTCAGGAGATGTCATTGAAAATGTGTCATTTGAGAAGATGATGAATTATCATTTTTCTTGTAAATATTTATTAGTTGCTAAGAACATGTTATACTTTGAGAATATCAGATTCCATTTTAAACCTCAGGTAAATGTAATGTAAACAAACAAGCATTATATTGATACAGATGCCTTGATAGACGTATACATAGATTTTTCTTTAATCTGATCTCACCATTGCTGTTATTATAATAAGCAGATTATTTAAAACTATGTCTCAAACTTGAATATCAGAATATTGGCTTAGGTTACTTTAGATTTATAGTTATATGAGTTGGTTTTTCTCTCTATACACCTCTTTACTACTTTCTTTAAAAAAAGACCCTCTAACTACCCAACCTGCCCAAACTTGTTAAAAATTACAGTCAGCGGCACCTTGAGCCACCCAATTATCTAAGTGGAGTCTTTTATTCAGTATCAGTCCATTCATTAATCATGTATCCATGAATAAATATATAATAGTACCTATAAAATGTGCAAGGCACTTTGCTAAGTGCTAGAGATACAACAAGTAAGACAAGCTTCTGCTTTCTAGGAGTTTACATTTCAGTTGAATAAGCAATCAATACATAATCAGTAAGATGTTATATATATTATACACCAGTGTTTGTCAAATCTTTTGGTGTCAGGACCACTATACAAACTTATTGAGGACTCCAAAAATTTTTTGTTTATTTGGGTTATATATATTGATATGTACCAGGTTAGAAATTAAAACTGAGAGACTTAAAAAATTATGTATTTACTTAAAAATATCAGTAACAAATCCATTATACTAATAACATTTTATGAGAAAATAACCATTTTCCCAAACAAAAGAGAAGAATGATATATTGTTTTACATTTTTGTAAATCTTTTTAATGTCCATCTTAATAGAAGATAGCTGGATTCTCATATCTGTTTCTGCATTAAGTCTTTTCTGATGTGTTTTGGTTGAAGTCTATGAAGAAAATACAGTCTCATACTGATATATAGTTAGAAAAGAAGGAGTATTTTAATAGCCTTTTTGGGTAATGTGAATATTCTTTTTATGGTTCACCAGAACTCAATAGGTGATAGTTTATTAAACTATAACAATGAAATTTACATATGAAAATACTCTGTTAACATTAACATCCATTCATCTGTCTGACACGTTGAATGGATCTCTTACCCTAGGTATGATTTGTAACATCATGCATTTGTCATACGTGGATCTTACAAATATTGACACATACCATTATGTGACCTAAAGAATCACATTTGTTGATATTGCCTTAAACTCCCTAGAAAAGGCTGTTAAGTATTGAAAATCTGTCAAGGTCATGGTGGCTGGCAAATACAGGTTTTTAAAAACTCTAATATTTTGGAGGGGGAGATGAACCATGAGAGACTATGGACTCTGAAAAACAATCTGAGGGTTTTGAAAGGGCGGGGGGGTGGGATGTTGAGGGAGCCTGGTGGTGGGTATTATGGAGGGCACGCATTGCATGGAGCATTGGGTGTGGTGCATAAACAATGAATTCTGTTACACTGAGAAGAAATTAAATTTAAAAAAAAAAGAAAGTTAAAAAAACACCTCTAATATTGGCTTGAAAGCCTGGATTTTATAATTGGCAATCCCTTCTCTTACTTTTCCCTGAAATGACAGGCTCTTTTCCATCCTTTCAGGGAAGTGTCTGCCAGGTACCCCAATCTGAATAATACAGTTTGTCAGTTGTTCTTTCTACAAATGCTGTTTTATGAGAAAAGTGCCACTTAGTTTATAATTCAGACAATTACACAGGTAGTTTTCCTTGAGATAATTATTACACTTTGGTAAGCAGGAGTGCTCGTGCATAGTCTCTGTTTGTCACATAGACTGTTATAAAGCATATACGTAAGGGTGATATTTAATAATGTTTACTTTTTCAGGAGCATTCTTAAGTAAACAGGAATTTTGTTCTTACAAGTACATGGTGGTGAAAAATATAAAAACTGCCAGTTCAGTTTGGAGCCATGGCCCTCATTTGTCTTAAGGTGCCGGCAGTTTTATCACCATTGCTCTTGCACCATCAGCACAAATGTCAACACAGTGACAAACACAGATAACCTGTTAGTACTGTCATGAAAGTAGCTTTGCCCTAAGAATGCCTTGACCTCACTGGACCCTGGTGGTGTTATATATCTTATTTCATCTTGTTTTCACAGTAAGTCTTTGAGGTAGTTGGTGATACTAACCTCTTTTGAAATTTGTGCATACAACTCAGAGGTGTTAAATACTGTCCTCCTCAGGTGGACACAAAAGTAGTAAAAGTTGGACTCGAACCCAAGTTTTTGGACTAGAATTTTTGGCTTTTGTTCTTTCTGCTCTATATACTGTCTCCAAAGTGTGGAAAGGTTTATATTGTTATCTCTCTCTCTTTTTTTTTTAAAGATTTTATTTATTTATTTGTCAGAGAGAGCGAGAGAGCGAGCACAGGCAGACAGAGTGGCAGGCAGAGGCAGAGGGAGAAGCAGGCTCCCCGCTGAGCAAGGAGCCTGATGTGGGACTAGATATCAGGGCTCTGGGATCATGACCTGAGCCGAAGGCAGCCGCTTAACCAACTGAGCCACCCAGGCGTCCCTATTGTTATCTCTCTTAAGAAGGACTTTGTCTAGCAAAAGGGACGTAGAATGAGACTTATTTAACAGAGGTAGGGTTGCTTAAAGCCTAGAGATTTCATTTGTATTTGCTGCTTTCTGGGTATTATGTCATTGCAAAATACTAAACTTTTCTGTTTCTATATTTTGAAAAATAAGGATAATAATACTTATCTCACATATTTGTGAGGATTTAATTAGTTAATACATGTCATTGTTTTTAAGATTTTATTTATTTGACAGAGATCACAAGTAGGCAGAGGCAGTCGGGGGGGCGGGGAAGCAGGCTCCCTGCTGAGCAGAGAGCCCAGTGCGATCCCTGGGCTTGATGCCAGGACCCTGAGATCATGACCTGAGCTGACGACAGAGACTTAACCCACTGAGCCACCCAGGCGCCCCATACATGTTACTTGTTTAGACATGAGTCAGACTATGTTAATACAAATTAAGTGCTTAATAGAGTTAGCTTTGATTATTTACACAGAGATAAGACTCAGGCATTTCAGCTGAGGGGGGAACTTGAGGAAAATCTAGGAAGTGTGGCTCATGTGAGCGTTAATTACCATGTAATTGATTATAGTGGTTCCTGGAGGAGTATATTGGGAAGTGAGTAGGAAAAAGGTAGATTCGGACCCCGTTATTGCTGGAATATAATTACTAACTATGGTTCAAAGTGTGCCCCTCATGCCTGAGACAATAGCTGGTATATGGCATGTATTTATATACTACCTGAATACTGGAATATTTGAAGACACTTAAGGAAAGAGAAAGCAGGTCCTCCTATCATGAACAACATATGTAGAGAAGGTGACATTTCGGCATAACCCGGAAGAATGAATATGATTCTAGGAAGCAGATATTAGAGGTTGTCAGAATGGGTAAAGATAACATCTCACTCAACAATGTGCTACCCAACCTAGTGATTGTACTTTCAGGATAAATTAATTCAGATCATGGTGTCTTCTCCTTGCTTACATCTATAACACAGTACCTGATGCATATTGGGTCTCAGTAGATACTTGAGGAGTGTCTCAGCACTTAATCTTGTAAACATGTTTTTTATATAATGTTTTTATTTCACAATAACTTACAGAGAAAACAAGACCTTCCTGATTTTAGAGTCTAATTCTTCTTTTTACTCCAGTTACAAAACAGGCAAATAACCCTTTCCTTTTGCAGATAGGCAGTAATGTATTCACAGTTGTCATATACCTTAATGGAGAAGAAAATGTGAGTATAAGAGGACAGATTCCTGAGCAGTGCCTCAGGAATGGCAAAGTATAAGAATTTTGGAAACTTGTCTTAAAATTTACTTTAAAAAATCTGCTTCAAATATCTGTAATGTAGGAAATGTGAATAGATACATAATAAAGAGCAAGGATTACAGAATCCTGAAAATGTAAGTATTTTATTTACTGAATGAGTATTGTTTTTCCTTCTGTGCACCTTATATTGTTTCTGTATATAAGCTAGGCATTATTAGGAATTAGAGTGATCCCTTCCCTATTCTTTTACTCTAGCTAATCATTTATTAGAGTATTTTTTTAAGATTGTATTTATTTATTTGACAGAGATCACAAGTAGAGCAGTAGGCAGAGAGAGAGGGGGAAGTAGGCTCCCCACCAAGCAGAGAGCCCAATGAGGGGCTCAGTCCCAGGACCCTGAGATCATGACCTGAGCTGAAGGCAGAGGCTTAACCCACTGAGCCACCCAGGTGCCCCATTTATCAGATTATTAATAGAATTTTTCTCTTGAGGATATTTGTAATAATAATATATTGATATTTTAGTATATGTCAGCCACTATGATAAGTACTATACAGATTAATAATTTTTTTTAAGATTTTATTTATTTATCTGACAAACAAAGATCACGAGCAGGCAGAGAGGCAGACAGAGAGGCAGGCAGAGAGAGAGGAGGAAGCAGGCTCCCTGCCAAGCAGAGAGCCCGATGTGGGGCTCGATCTCAGGACCCCGGGACCACAACCCGAGCCGAAGGCAGAGGCTTTAACCCACTGAGCCACCCAAGTGCCCCCAGATTAATAATCTTATTTAAACATCACAACAGCCTTATAAGGTCTAGCTACTATTATCATTCCCATAGGTAATATCATCATACTTAGATTATATATGAGAAAAGTAAACTTTAGAGATTTTAAGTAACTTGCTCAAGGTCTGGCTGAATACGGGCAAAAGTAGGTATCAGAACCAACCTTCCTGGCTTTTGTACTATGCTGCCTAAGAGATGCTGGAAAGCAGGAGCTTTGTGGGACATTGGGTGGCTTAGGGCAGTGTTTTCCAAACTGTGGAGATGAGCATTTTTTAAAAAGTGAGATATTACACAGAGATATTTTTAAAAAGTCAGTGTGTATGGCATGGTGGTTAGAGCAGACATTTTCTTGTGAAACTAATGTTTCGGTTTTATACGTATATGTTTATGTACACATATATGTGTATATATGTGTATTGTGGAACTGGGTCATGGTCACAAAATGTATTTTTTTAAAAGATTTATTTATTTTTTTAGATAGAGTGAATGTGGGGAAGGGCAGAGGAAGAGGGGGAGAGAGAATCTTAAGCAGACTCCCTGCTGGGCATGCAGCATGATGCTGGACTCAATCTCACGACCCTGAGATCATGACCTGAGCCAAAATCAAGTCAGATGATTAACCAACTGATCCACCCAGGTGCCCCCAAATGCATATCTTATTGTGGGTCAAACAAAATTTGTAACCTTCTAGCTCAGGGAATGGAAAGAGTTTGAAAAATGTAATGAAGAGGAGGCATAGATGTTAGAGAAGAAATTTTAGAGATAAACTGAATGTATAATTAATATTATAAAAAGGGGAAGAGTTGGGGCACCTGGCTGGCTCAGTCAGAGGAGCATTTGACTCTTGATCTCAGGGTCATGGGTTCAAGTCCCATGTTGGGTATAGAGATTAAAAAATAAATGAACTTTAAAAGGAGGAAGAGTAGCCTATCTACACATTTGGGAAAAATAATGCACTATAAGTTGTTTTAACTAATTTATTAAATTTAGGGCCCTTTTAGCAGGGGTTCACTCAAATAGTATAGCTTTAATTTCACTTTTAGAGAACTGCCTTTGCAGGTGGTTTGTGAATTGTGCATATCATTACTATATTTTTATTTTTCACATAAATAAATAATTTATTATGATTAAATAATAACCAGACAGCTTATTGGTTCTTCGTATACACAGGATATTTTTCCTATTAGATCCAGTGGGGTAGAGATTTGTTTACGGACTCATGGGAGAATGGGAGAAGGTGAGCCAGGTTAGTCAGAATAATAGAGTATTGAATTTTCAGGTAGAACGGATGGTTGAGTTCAAGCTTCCAATTTCATTTTTAATTATCATAAAAAACACATAATGTTAAATTTATCTTAATCATTTTAAATATACAGTTTAGTAGTGTTCAGTATTTTCACATTGTTGTAAAAAATTAGTTAAAAAACCCCTACTTTTTCATCTTGTGACACTGAGACATCATACCTGCTAAATACTAATACCCCCTCCCTCTTCTCCCTAACCCTTGATAACCACATTTTTACTTACTGTTTCTATTATTTAGACTGTTTTAGATATTCATATGAATAAAATCATATAGTATGTCCCTTTGTGACTAGCTTAATTTGCTTAGCATGATGTTCTCAAGGATCATCCATGTGGTAGCTTGTGATAAGACTTCCTCCTTTTTAAAAGCTGCATAATATTCTATTGCATGTGCATTCTCCGTTTTCTGTATGTAGTCATCTGTCAATGACAGGTTGCATTCACCTTTTGGCTCTTGTGAATAATGTGTTATGGATGTGCAAATATCTCTTTGAGATTCTATTTTGAGTTCTTTTGGATAAATACTCAGGAGTGGAATTACTAGAGCATATAGTAATTCTGTTTTTAATTTTCTGAGGAACCTTCATACTGTTTTCCATAATGGCTCTGCCATTTTATATTCCCATCCAACAGGGCACAAGGATGCCAGCTTCTTTGCACCCTCATCAGTACTTAATGTTTTGTTCTTTTTGTAGTGGTCATCCTGGTAGGTGTGAGGTGATATCTCACTGTGGTTTTGGCCTTAATTTCCTTAATGATTAGTGATGCTGACTATCCTTTCGTGTGCTGATTGGACAGTACTCGTGTGTCTTCTTTGGAGGAATGTCTGTTCAAGTCCCTGGTCCATTTTTAAATTGAGTTGTTTTACGTTGTTGAGTTATAGAAGTTCTTACATATTGTGGATGTTAACCCCTTATGAGATATACGATTTGCAGTTATTTTCTCTCATTTTCATTTTTTTCTTTCAGTTGTTTCCTTTGCACAGAAATTTTTAAAGTTTGTTGTAATTCTGTTTGTCTATTTTTTCATTTTGTTGCCTATGCTTTTGGTGTCATATCCAAGAATTCCTTGCCAAATCCAGTGTTCTGAAGCTTTCTCTTTCTGTTTTCTTCTAGTTTAATAGTTTTAGGTCTTAGATTTAATCTAGTTTGTTAATTTTTTGCATATGGTGTAAGGTAGGAGTCCAAATTCATTCTTTAGAATGTGGATATCCAGTTATCCCAGCACCATTTGTTGAAGAGACTGACTTTTCCCCATTGCGTAGTCTTGGCACTCTTGTCAAAAATCATTTGGCCACACATGCAAATTGAGCTCTCTGTTCCTTTCCATTGGTCTATATGCTTATCTTTATGCCAGTAAGCCTCCAATTTGAAGATGGTAAAATGAGTATTCAGATGTGTAAGTGACTTGCTAATGTCAACACTAGAAAAAAAGTAGCAAAGCATGGGCTATATTTTCTCTTTTTTTGTCTTTAAAAAGATTTTATTGTATATTTGAAAGAGAGAGAGCAAGAGCAGGAGAGGGTGGAGGGGCAGAGGGAGAAGGAGAAGCCAACTTCCTGCTGAGGATGTAGTCCCACATGGAGTTTGATCCCACTGAGATCATGACCTGAGCTGAAGGCAGTCACTTAACCAACTGAACCACCCAGGTACCCTTGGGCTATATTTTCTGACATTAACTCTATATTATCATACAGTAATTTGCCACATGGTTACCTTTGCTTATTCTGTCCTCTTTACCTTTTAATGCCTCCCTTGTCAATGCCTGCCCCCCCATATCCCTTCTCCCTCTTCTTCGCCAAACTCCCTGTCCTTCTTTCTCCACTCCCTTCGCCACACACCCACACCTTGCCTCTAATTCTTACTTTTAAAAATTTGACTCTAATCTCCTTGCTCTAGAAGCCTTCCCTGAGTTCATGTCCATAAACATACACCCCTTGCGGTAGGTTCTTGGATTCTGCTTACCCGGATTTACTCAGTCATTCTGTGTAGTAGCAGTTGTCATTTGACATATATTTCTCCCTGTCATTTGAATGTATGTTCTGTATAGATAGGGACTGGGTCTTACTTGACTTATATCTCCAGTTTCCTAATAGTACTTGGTACACAATAGTTTCTCCATAAATGTTGGGTGGATATAGATGGATAGGAAGATGGAAGGATAGATCTAATACTGTGGTAAACACTATGGTTAATATCCTCAGAAGACCTAAAATCTTATCATAGAGATGAAACTTAAACACATGAAAAGTGTAAATAGCAGTGTGTGTGTGGGGGTTAAGATTAAATTTTATAGATTGCCAGTAAATACTTGATTGAAGAGTAATTGGGTGATGCATTAGCATTTATAAGTCCTCTAGGAGTTCAAAGGTGAAAAAGAGTACTGCTGCTGGACTAGTTTTGTAAGGTTTCATGGAGGAGAACTAGGACTTCTGAGGTATGTGGGATTTAAATACATGGGAGGAGGGTAGAGTAAATGTTAAGGTTAAGGGAGAGACAGTATTCCATGAACAGGAAGATTTTTAGAGTATTTAGAGGTCTTTGAGACATATTTTGGTTCATTAAAACAAGCATGAAATGAAAGATATAGAGGGATTTTACTGTTAAACAGGGAGGTTATGTGAATTCTGTAGAATATGGTAGAATGTTGAGGTTTTTTATAAAGAGCATTTCAGTATAAGCTAGTGAGGTGTGCAGGCTGCATTGGAAGTAGCAGAGTATAGCACATGTACTACATTTGTGATGATACTTTGTTTACAGATGAAATGAGTTCTTGAATGAGCATGTAGTCAGGAGGAAATGAAAGGAAGGATATAGAAAGGGACTGTATCAAGGAGGAATCTTTCATTTTTGAGGGGTGGCAGATTTAAATGATTGCTATTTGGTGACCTGATGCAGTGAGAATGGCACCTGTTGTCATGTCCCAGCCATTTCTCAGTTCAGGCCTTACTCTTACAACCATCTCCTAACTGGTGTGGCCCCCTCCAGTTTTGCCCCATTTTTCATTCTCCACTCATTCTCCAACACTGCCAGATTGATGTTCCTGATATGCAGATTAGACCATGTCAGTCTCAAGCTTGAACATTTTAAGGGCTTATCCATTTCTTTTTTTTTTTTAAATATTTATTTGACAGAGAGAGAGAGAGACAGTGAGAGAGGGAACACAAGCAGGGGAAGCTGGAGAGGGAGAAGCAGGCTTCCTGCTGAGCAGGGAGCCCGATGTGGGACTTGATCCCAGGATCCTAGATTATGACCTGAGCCAAAGTAAGATGCTTAACAACTGAGCCACCCAGGCGCCTCCGAGCTTTCCATTTCTCTTTCTTTCTTCCTTCCTTTCTTTCTTTCTTTCTTTCTTTCTTTCTTTCTTTCTTTCTTTCTTTCTTTTTTTTTTTTTTTTTAAGATTTTATTTATTTATTTGTCAGAGAGAGAGAGAGAGCGAGCACAGGCAGCCAGAGGCAGAGGGAGAAGCAGGCTCCCTGCTGAGCAAGGAACCCGATGTGGGACTCGATCCCAGGATGCCGGGATCATGACCTGAGCCGAAGGCAGCCGCTTAACCAACTGAGCCACCCAGGCGTCCCATCTTTCTTTTTTTTTAAAGATTTTATTTATTTATTTGACAGAGAGAGATCACAAGTAGGCAGAGAGGCAGGTAGAGAGAGAGGAGAAGCAGGCTCCCCGCAGAGCTGAAAGCCCGATGCAGGGCTCGATCCCAGGACCCTGAGATCGTGACCTAAGCTGAAGGCAGGGGCTTAACCCACTGAGCCACCCGGGTGCCCCCCCCCCCCCAGCTTTCTATTTCTTAAAGATAAAGTCTATTTATACTTGTTGGGCTGGGATCCTAATCTTTTGTCATTTTGTCCTTCCCAAAGGAGTCCAATATTCTAGACACATTCAAACCAGTTTCCCAAATACACCTTTTTCATGTCTCAGTGTTTCATGAACATTGTTAGTGTTGTTTCCTCTTTCAGGATGTCCTTATCCTTCTCTACTTAACAACCTAATTCTGTTCTATGACTTAACTCCTCAAGGAGCTCTTCCCTGATTTTTTATTCACTTGCTCTGTTGGTGGCATAAGCCATGTATTTATACAGCTAAATACAAATCTCTTTTTACTAGGTTTTGAGCTCCTTTAAATCAGGGCCAGGTCATAACAAATGCTCTGCAATAAGAATAATAATAGTTTAATGCTTATTAAGCACTTACCTTATGTCATTTACCTAAGTGTTGTATTTGTATTAACTCATTTAATCTCTTCAATAACCCTATGTAGTAGATACTGTTACTGTCATCTTGCAAATGAGAACAGTGAGGCTTAGAAAAGATTAAGTAACTTGTTGCAAATTATATGGTTAATAACTGCCAAAGCTCAGGGTTGAATTTAGGGTCCATGTTCTTTAACTCCATATGTCACAGTGGCTTACTATGACATTATCTAAATGATGTTTTTTGATGAACTAAAATTCTTAAGTTTGATGTAGTTAAATTTATCTGTCATTTTCTTTATAATTAGAAGTTCTGTGTCTTGTTTAAGAAGCTGTTTTCTATTCCCAAATTATGATGGTATTCTCCTGTTTTACTTTCTAGAAACTTTGTTGTTCTTTCACAGTTAAGAATAAAGGAATCACCTGGAATTAATTTTTGTGTGTAGTACAAGGTAGGGTCAGGTTTCATTTTTTTCCCATACTGTCCTACCACCACATATTGAAAGATTGTTACTTAACTGTTGTTTGGTGCCACATTTACACACCTCAAGGGTCTGTGTATATGAGTGGGCCTGTTTCTGGGCTCTATTCTGTTTCCTTTGTGTGTTAATATGTCCTTGCTCTAAAGCCACTTTTTCTTAATTACTGTAGCCTTATAAATGACTTTATATTTGGTAGAGTAAACCGTCTAAGAATGGTTCTGTCTTTTCCAGAAACCCTTTGCTGTTCTTTATCTTTATGCCATTTTGTATTTGTATTTTAGAATCAGCTTGACAAATTCCAAAAATGCCTTTTGAAATTTTAATTTGCATTGCTTTTAATCTATAGGTTAATTTGAATATGTTGCTGTATTGACTTTTCCAATCCTTGAAATGGTATTTCCCTTTACTTATGTCTTCTTTGATTTATCATAGTTTTTAATATAATTTCTAAATATTTGGAACAATCTTATACTTAAAAGTAGCAAGTACAGTACAACCCCCCCAGATTGAGAATAAATTGCTAAATTAATGTCCCATCACCCCTGAATGCTTTATATTTCCTGCAGATAAGGACATTTTCTGGTATACACACTATATAACCACTAAAATCAGGAAATTAACACTGATGCATTAATGTCTTCTAATCCTTAGACTGTGTTCAAATTTCTCCAGTTGTCCCAGTAATGTCCTTTATAGCAATAGGATCTGGTTCAGCATCACATTTTACGTTTAGTTTTCATGTCTCTTTAATCTCTTTCAGTCTGGAATGGTTCCACGGTCTTTCCTTGACTTTTATAACCTTGACACTTTTTTTTTTTTTTAAGATTTTATTTTTAAGGGGCCCCTGGGTGGCTCAGTGGGTTAAAACCTCTGCTTCCGGCTCAGGTCATGATCCCAGGGTCCTGGGATCGAGCCCCACGTCGGGCTCTCTGCTCCACGGAGAGCCTGCTTCCTCTTCTCTCTACCTGCCTGCCTCTCTTGCCTACTTGTAATCTCTATCTGTCAAATAAATAAATCTTTAAAAAAAAAAAGATTTTATTTTTAAGTAATCTCTACATCCAACATGGGGCTTGAACCCACAGCTCTGAGACTAGGAGTTGCATGCTCCACCTGCTAAGCCAGCCAGGTACCCCTGACCTTGACAGTTTTAAAGGTTATAGGTTAATTATTTTGTATCATGTCCCCAAGTTTGTTTTTTTCTGATTTTTTTTCATGATTTGATTGAGGTTATATCTCTTTGGCCCAAAGATCACAGAAATGATTCTGTGTTCTTATTGCAGGGTTTGTCCCACTCTGATGATATTTACTTTGACCACCTCATTAAGGTGGTATTGCCAGGCTTTGTAGTTAAATTTCATCTTTTTCTCTTCTTAATTAATATTTTGTGGGGAAGTATTTAGAAACTATGCTTATATCCCATTCCTCCTCAGACTTTTAGTTTATGTATATCAGTAGTAAATGTGGTTTCCTATTTTACTCAACAAGACTATAATTCTTTACTATCATTATTTATTTTGATGCCCAGATTGCCCTCAGTTTGGCCAGTAGAATTCCCTTTAAGCTGATTTCTTTGTTCTTTAGACATTTCCCTATAATTCTCTGATATTCCCTTACTGCCTTACTTTCTGGCACAAAAAAAAGTTGTTCCAGGCTTATTTTCTCCCTTACCCATTTAGTTCCATAGTCAACCATTTTTCTAAGAAGCCCTGGTACCTTTTAATGGAGACTGGTATTTAGAAGTCAACATGTAGTGTTAGGTGTATTTGATGCTGTTAGGTGTCATGGCACCCAGGCCCTCTCATAGCTAGGAAACATACATGTTATATACATATGTGCACACACATAGGCACTTATGTCCATATGTATTTGTTTACTTATATATTGAAACTATGAGTTAATATCAATACCTTATCCCCAGAAATCATTCTGGTTTTCTCACTTACACATTTGTAACACTATTTTCCAGCCCCTTAAAGTGAGAAATGTTTTATCCTTGTTATGTCTACTTATTTGGCCAATCCTTCTGTATGTAATTAGTATCCCATCATTACCCATTTCCTCATGTGAATGTCATCCTTATTCCACTCAGCCTTAGAAACCTGTGCCAGGTTGTGTTCCCTGCAACATGGACTCCCTCTTCACCTTCCTTGGATTCACTCTTACTCCTCATGCTGGACTTCTCCACTGTGTGGATTCCTTCTCCAGACTGTTTTGGGCTTTGGTGCCTCATGCCACATTGTCCGTTGGCATGTTGTATAGTAGTCCCACCTCATGCGCAGTTTTGCTTTCTATGGTTGCAGTTACCCTCAGGTGACTGAGTTTTGGAAGCAGATGATCCTTCTGACATATTGCCAGGTCAATAGTAGCTTAATGCTACTTCACAATGCCTGTATTAATTCACTTTATCTCATCATGTAGACATTTTATCATCTCCCCTCATCACAAAAAGGGTGAGTATAGTACATGAAGATATTTTTAGGGCACAGAGGTCTGTAAGGAACAGACCATAGTCATACAGCTTTTATTATAGTATATTCTTTTTTTTTTTTT
>PISX010027226.1:0-23288 GCA_004024625.1 Mellivora capensis | reverse complement strand
TACCCCGGCCTTCTTTTGAGGCCCGTTGGCATGAAAGATATTTCTCCATCCCTTCACTTTCAATCTGGGTGTATCCTTAGGTTCAAAATGGGTCTACTGTAGAGAACATATGGATGGATCATGTCGTTTTATCCAATCTGCAACCCTGTGTCATTTTATGGGTGAATTTAGGCCATTCACATTGAGAGTGACTGTTGATAGGTACGTTTTTATTGACATCATTTTACCTTTGAAGTCTTTCTTTCTGTAGATTGTCTCTATATTTCTGTTCAATGATATTCTTAGGATGTTTCCTCTTTTATAGAACCCCCCTTAATATTTCCTGCAGTGTCTGCTTGGTGGTCACATACTCTTTTAAGCCTTGCCGCTCTTGGAAACTCTTTATCTCTCCATCCATTTTGAATGTCAGTCTTCCTGGATAAAGTATTCTAGGCTGCATGTTCTTCTCATTTAGTGCTCTGAATATATCTTGCCAGCCCTTTCTGGCTTGCCAGGTTTCTGTGGACAGGTCTAATGTTATTCTGATGGGCTTTCCTCTGTACCTAAGGAGCTTCTTTGTCTTAGCTGCCTTTAAGAGAGTTTTTCTACAATTATAATTCCTCATTCTTACTAGCAGGTGTCTTAATGACTTTCGAGAATCTACAATCTTGGGGGAGACCTTCCTGCCTCTAGTACATGAGCATTGGTTCCATTCAAGAGTTTGGGAAAATTTTCATGGAGAACTTGTTCCACTATATCTTCTAGACTTCTTTCTTTCTCCTCCCCTTCAGGGATTCCAATAATTCTGACATTGGAACTTTTCATGGCATCATTTATTTCCCTAATTCTGTTTTCGTGGCTTCTAAGTTGTTTGTTCCAGGCTTCCTCCTGACCCTTTCTCTCTATCTGTTTGTCCTCCAGATCACTAATTCTATCTTCTGTCTCAGTTACCCTAGCTTTTAGGGAATTTAGATTCAATTGGAACTCATTGAGAGCATTGTGAATATCTCCCTGGTGGCTTTCAGTTCTGTCCTAATATTGTGAACATCATCCCTGGTGTCTTTCAGTTCTGCCCCAATCAATTCCATTTGGTCAGCCATGGCGTTCTCCAACCTAGCTATGGCCTGGATAATTATTAGCCTGAATTCCCTTTCCGACATATTGTCTATGTTGGTAGACATTAGCTGTGTTGCAGAAGGCCCATCCTCTGATTTTTTTTTCTGTTGGGCATTCCTCTTCCTAGTCATTTTGGTGAGAGATGGCTGAATGGATGTAGCCAGATGTATCAACCGTGGTGCAGTCAAGGTGCACCCTGGAACACTTCTGAACAATCAGAAGTCCTCACCCAAATGAAAGAAAAAAAGAAAGGAAAAAAAAAAGGGGGGGGGGAGAGACAGATAGGGGAAAAAAAAAAAGGGGGGGAAGATAAAAGAGAAGGCTCAGCCCAAATGGGCCCTAAGGTAAGATTTATGAAGTATACAAACAAAAACAGACAAAAAAAAAAGACTGATGAAAGTATATGAAAAAAGAAGTAAAAAATATATATTTATAGAAGCACAACAAACAAACAAACATAAAAAGAACCTCGTCAAAAAGAACCCCAAGTATAAGATTTATATACTACCAGGACAAACACAAATACCCAGAAACACTGTCGGAAGAAAAAGATGGGAGAGTGGTTATAAATTCTTAGTGTGGGCAAGGGAGGTTTTTTTGATTTTTCCTGGATATATCTTGATATCTTTGTTAAAGGACTCAACTTTCCTAAGATAAAGGGGGATTAAAAATTGGTTTACCTATAGGGGTAGCATTGATTGGGGAAAGGGGATTACCTTGAAGTTTAACTCTATATGAATATTAAAAAATATAAATAAAGAAAAGAATGAACTAAACTAAACTAAAGTAAAATTTAAAAAAAAAATTTAAAAATAGATAAGCAAAAGAAAAACACGGGTATATGTATCTAAAAGTTCAGGTTAAATGGTTATTATGGAATTTGATGTACTGGATGTCTCACTGTGATGGTAAATAGGCTAAAAAAAATCTATATAAAAAGAAACAAAAAGTAAAAAAATGAACCAGAATAGTGGGAACGAATTAAAAATTAAATTTTTATCTATGGAGTAGTGGTGGTTGTTCTTTTGTCGGTTTTTTTGTTTGCTTGTTTTCTCAGGTTGGCTTTCCGGGGGAGGGGCCTGCCATGTGGGTTTTCCGGCAGTGTTTCCTGAGTTAAGTCCTCCTGCCCCCCTCAAGGGGGTGAACTCTGAGGAAACTGGCTTTTCAGGCTTTTGTTCTCTGGAGGATTTTATGTTTGTTCATTTGTTTTCTCTCCCCTTGGCAGCTCTTGATGGTTTTTGGAGGTTTAGAGGAAAGAAAACTGTACCCGGACCTCCCTCTCAGAGAGAAGCCTCAGTCTGTTCCCCTCTGGGTGCTGCAGAGCATGTAAGTTCCCCCTCAGCCACTGGCAGAGCACAGTCCAAGTTGCGGTCCCTGGGGACACAGGAACTCCTGCTTGTACCCAAAACCAGGATAGCGGCAGCTGTCCAGGCAGCTCCGGACAGCCAGAGAGGTTCCAAGCAGCGATTGCACACTGAGATTTTCTAGCTGGCCTGGGTTGGGAGTGCCTGGTATTTCCATGTCCAAGGGCACCAGGCTGGTGCCTGCGCACACTTCTCTCAGGGAAGGATGTGGGGCGCGTACGTCTCAGGCTCTGGTAGCGCAGCGCCGCACTCCTGTGGGTACTGCAAAAAGGGCGGTGTTTCTGCCGGCTGGCGAGGCTCCCAGCCTCTCAAGGGACCCCACACACTCTCAGGCCGGCTGGCAGCGGATGTCTGGGCAGATCCAGACTGCCAGAGAGGTTCCAAGCAGCAATCACACAGAGATTTTCCCAAAGGGAGGGCAGGGAGTACTCAGCCTTTTCAGGGACTGAGAGTTCCCAGCTGGCTCCTGCGTGCACCTCTCTCAGGGGAGGGTGTGGGGCGCGTCTCAGGCTCTGATAGCACGGCATGGTGCACGCATGGTGACTTAAAAAGGTTGTGTTTCTGCCAGCTGGCGAGGTTCCCAGCCCCTCATGGAAACTGCGCACCACACGCCCTCAGCTGAGCTCACTTGCTGCTCAGGGACCAAGACCTTGTTTCTTCGCCACACTCTCTCTGGCTCAGCGCCAGGGGTGGTTGTCCTCGGTTTGGGGACTTAAGCCCCTGTCCCTAACTGCCTCGATTCCCACAATTTCCCCCCATGATCTTTGCTCTTTTTGAGTGCTTTCAACCAGACTCCAAGTTAATGCTGGTCCCCAGTTGCAGGGCACTCTCGTATTGGGGTATTACTTTCCAATGGGTCGCTTCTGGTGGCTCCCTCCCCCTTTTGTTTATCTTCCTATACCAGTCCGACATTCCCACTCCGCTTTACCTGCCCACTGGTGTCTTCTGCCCCCAGAGAGATCCAGACGTGTATAATTCTGATCTCAGGCTTATTTCATGGGTGATCAGAGTTCCTTGGTAGGCAATCACATCACTTTAGGGTACAGGTTGAAATGGCGCCTCCTCCTAATTCCCCCCCATCTTGTCCCACATTATTTATTTTTTAAGACTTATTTATTTGTTTGAGAGAGAGAGGGAGAGAGAGCATAGGCGGGGGGGGGGGGGGCAGAGAGAGAGGGAGAAGCATACTCCCTGCTGAGCATAGAGCCAGATGGGTGGATGGATGAAGGGTTTGATCCCAGAACCCTGGGATCATGACCTGACCTGAAGGCAGACATTTAACTGACTGAGCACCCAGGTGCCCCTAATATCTACACTTTAAACATATGGGAATAAGTGATGAATATGATAGAAAGAATTTATCAAAATTCAATTTCAGTAATGATGATAATATTTTAGTGAGAGAAATAAGATCAAATATGCTTCAAATTTTTTGAAAAATTATATGACATTCTATAGAATAAGAGTTTAAGAGCATATTTTACATTGATTTATTTTGATATTTGGTTTCAAAAGCTGTCATAGCAGACAAAAATACCTTATGCATGTAAAAAACTGTTCATTCACTCTAAATCCTAATAATCACTTTTCAGTCCCATCTACCTACTATACAAAGACATTTATTTTGCTGTAAACTTTTATCTTCCTTGTTGACTTTAGTGAATGATTTCATAACCCGCAGAATCTTTTAATTTGGGAGATTTTTAAAAAACTGAATAGTGTGCAGATGAGAACAATGTTGAGTTGATACACTTCTTTTGTTCTTAGTAGTATAATTATGATGAAAATGTCTTCAAATATTTATTTTAATGACAATTTCTCCATTAGCAAGTTTCTTTTGAAAGGTGAGTTCTTTCTCCCTGCTTGTAAGAACTCTGCATTAACCTTAAGGAGATGGATTGAGCATGGTAAGTGGACTGAGGATGCACACTGCTGAGAACATTGGCAGTCAGTTCTGCAGTGCAGGGGGTACTTGTCAGAAGAGTAAGCTTCCACTGTCCCATTGGATATTTTCCAGATTGTAAATTCTTTCCTCAGGTTCTATGGGGATTGATGGACCACAGAGCCCACTGGAGGGTCTGCTGTGCACCCCACCTGCCATCAAGCTGGGGAAGGCAGAAAGCTCTGAATGGATGAAAGATTGCACTTTTGAGTTGGCATTGACTGGACTTTTTATACCTAAAAACAAGTCTGATGTCGTAACTGGAAGTAACAGGAAAACCACGGAAGCTTCTTAAAGTTTAATAAAGGAATTAAAAAGGGAATTTGACAAAGCATGCTTGAAGGCAGAAATTAGAGAAAAGTAAAAACAATTTCCTATTAGGGCCTCACAGCATCCACTCTGTAATATACACCAATTGCAATCATAAGTTTTGTGGAATATTTATTGGATGTCAAGAGATTCAAGACTTTGCTCTTTTCCCCAATTTATTCTTCATGACAACACCCCTGTGATTCAGATCTATGTATTTTGAACATTATGATCTAAGAAACAGTGTCTTGGAAGTTCAGGAATGTCTAAGAAACCTGTGAACTATCCCATGTTCCATCTGGATCTCAGCTGCTAGTCTGGCCCTGTTGCCACTAACTCTCATAATTGGCCCCCTTGTGAGCTCTGGCAAAGCCCTGTATGTTTCACATACTGTTCTTTTGAGCAGTAACTACTAAGATAACTTCTCTCCCATGATTTCATATGGCACCCTGAATTCTGGCTCTTAAATTGCCCTCACCATCAGGACAGGCAGTAGAGCGAGGAGCCAGATGAGCATCATATACGTTCATTAGCGCACTCCAGGGCTGGCTGTGGGTTGCGCATCACTCCACAGATGAATAAACATGTAATTAAATGGATTGCTCACATCACTTTTTCAAACTCTGGGTTCCCATTGAAATTGGTGTTTTATTTTCCTTCTGTTTCTAACTTAGCCTGAGGATTTTAGATTTTATTTTGGGACAGATTTCCAAGCAATTTAAACATTTACACACTGAAGCTTCTCTCTCTAAAGCGCTGTAAACATTGAGCAGTTGAGAAATAAAATGACCCAATGCCTCACAGCAATGACTCCAAGAGGTAGGACAGGCCAGATGTGCATTTTATGGAGACATGACTCTGAAAACCGCTAAGATGTGACTTGCTGATGTCATGTGGGAATTCAGGACTTATTTTGGGTGTTAGTTTTTATAGTCACTAATGCCTCTAGTCTTCTAATCTTAGATAGCCTCTGGAATAACTCAATTCTTCATGTTTAAATCCAAATTTAGGTTCTCCGGTCATCTTGCATGTTTCCTCATCCCAACCTTTGACCTCCACATTGTCATATGGTGAAGTCTCCAAGATTGGAAAGTAGGAAATTGGTGGACCCTTGTCCTTAAAAGGGATCTCCTCTCACATTCAACCACTTACTAATGACATCAGTTATTTTCATTGTTGTTCGCATGTGCACCTTGAGTTCCACTAAGGGATGCTGTCATGGACAGATAGACACACAGACACACACGCACACATTCATACTCACACACTCTGTGTACTCTAAGGTTTTCAGGAGAGAGAAGTTTTGAGCAAAGGCACATTGTAGGATCTCAACGAAAGCCCCTCTCACCTTTAATTTTTTTAAATTAACATATAATGTATTATTTGTTTCAGGGAAATACAGGTCTGTGATTCATCAGTCTTACACAATTCACAGCACTTACCATAGCATATACCCTCCCCAATGTCCATCACCCAGCCACTCCATCTCTCCCAACCCCTTCCCTCCAGCAACCCTAAGCCCTCTCACCTTTTACAAATTCTTCCTGTAAATCCCTCCTGAATCTTACCCTCGCCACCCTGGACCATGAGGCATCCCTCAGCGCTTCCCTCAGTTCTTGTCAGTGCCACAGGTATTACAGTTGCTGGTAATATTTGTCAGGGGGCATATCTGACCTACCTTTGGGATGGAAAAACATTTCACTTGTTGACAGTTGCTTCTTCACACAATCTGATCTCTTGCTCTCTGTTCTCACAGATGCCTCTGTGAGTGAAGAGGCTCATATTTAATGAGAGTGAACCCATGACAGGTGCTGGGCTGATCAGATCACATGCATGGATTTATGTAATCTTCAAACTAACCCTATAATGGATATATGGTTTTAGATAAGAGGGTGAAAGTTTTGACTTGCCCAAAGTCACACAACTGATCAGAAACAGACACAGATCCCTGAGTCAGAGCTGCTTCAACCCCATGTCTCTGAGAGCTTAAATTTTGGGGAGTGTTTTCCTTCTCATTCCCTTATTTGTGCCTGTTTAGTAGTGGGTGGAGTCCTACTGAACAACAGATCTCCACCAGATAACAATGTAACCAACAACAGAACACTGTTGTATAGAGTCTGAAAACATGGTTAATGGATGTTCTGTGGAGTCCAGCTTATTTCTAAAGCACTAGAGAAAGGTTTCTATGCACTAGAGAAAATATATATTGTGTGCATCAGTCAGATGCTATTCCCTGTTGCAGACTTTCTTGGTGACCCATCCACAGCCTTTATCACTTGCTGTTCCCATCGACACAGACCAGATGGTTTCCACTACCTTCACATTCCACTGTTTGTCTGAGGGGAGGTGCAGTCTACCTGCCCTTGCAGGGATGGGCCAGGATGACAAGGAGCCAGAACACCTGGAGCAGTCCTAAACTAATGCCTGACAGGGCTTAATGGACAGAGACACCACTTCTCCTGACCTTCAGTTGGGATAAAGTGGGGTCTGCACTATCTCCCAGCAGTCCCCAGAAGGACTGTCATCCCTCACTCAGTAAGGATTCTCATACCTGACTTGCCAACAGTGCCTCCTGGAGTCACTGCTTGCACTCCCATCTGTCACTATGCCTGCCTGTGGGAGCCCAGCCTATGGCACCAGCTCCTGATGGGACAGGACTGCACTGTAGTGTTGGGGCTGATAACATGAGGAATAAAAGCACTCCAGCTTTCCTGTGTGTCTGTGGGCATCCTGAGGGATCAACTTCAAAGCTTTGACAAAAGAGGCTGGGACACTATTCAGAGAAGAGTAATGGTCTGGGGTGTGGAGGGGTCATCTTAATTAATTTGACAGAAAATAGAGTGGACAAGGCAGTGCTCAGGTCCAGGCAGTGCTTAAGGCTCTTAAATGAAGAGAACCTTTCCCTCAATTTTTCACTTTTCCTCCTCAGTGTCTGTCTGTCTCTGCCTTCTCTCCTTACCACTTTCTCTCTATGTTGACTGAGGCAGGATTTGTGAGTTCATTCATTTTACTTATAAGTAAAAGTAAACCCATACTCCTTGGTTTTGTCTTTTCATGGGCCATTACACATTTAGATTCTCTCCCTTGAAACACATAATATTAGATTACAGAAATGATAGTGTGTTTCTAGTAAAGGAAGACAGATCTGACAATTTTCCACATAAGCAGAAGCCACTGTGGATGTCTTCCTTCCCATTTTCCAGGACCTCTGTCCCTCTGCCTGTCTTGCCATCAGCATTGACACAGTTCTTGGGTTTTGGTGCTCCTTGAAAACCCAGAGCAGTTAATCTTAACTGGTTAAATACTATAAATCTATGTACATCATTTTGGCATAATTTTATATCTGACATGTTGAATGTCATTCTTTGAACTGATTACACTGTAATCACATTCTAGTAAATCCTGAGTAGAGAGAAGTTATGACACAGATCTGATCAGCCTGATATTCAAACAGGAAGCCACAAAGTCAGTTTTAAAAAAATGGCAAAGGGAAAAATTACAACCACGGACAACACCTAGTGATAAAACAGAACTGCTTGATACAACATCAAAAACTCAGGGATGGGACTACCACCTCATCTTTCACGAGGATGTGACCTTGAACAAATCATGCCATGTTTCTGGTCCTGTTCCCTCAATTCCAAAAAGAGTAGGTATAAAATTTTAGGCCTGTTTAATTCTATAAATTCATGTTTCTTCAAAGCTTTCCAAACTCAACCTTACTCTGTTAGGAAAACTTTGATGTTTCTTCCTTCTTTAATGGTATTTAAAATTCTTAAATAAGTAGAAGGTTGTTGGTTATTGATACAACTTCTGACATGAAGGGTCTCTGTGCATTTTTGTGATGCCCAGTGAGTGTGTCAGGTGAAGTTGCTGCTCCCCTATGCCTCACATCTTCACATCTGGACAAGATGAAGGCAAAGGGGCAGGCAGGTGACTCATTCTGGTTTCTGGAGGATATCAGCTGGCCTGTACACCCTTGGGCCTGTTGCCATAGTGATGAAGGAGGTGTTCTGGGACACTGGCCAGGTGGCACTGAAGGCAATAGGATGTGTGATGGGAGTTGAACAAATGTGTTCCCGGTGGTGCTTTCACCTTTCTATTTTGAGCCTTTTTTCAGGGGCTGGTTTTGATTTAAAAAAATGCCCTAGAAACTCTGGTTCTAGCAAATGCCAAGAGTGATCAGTTCACTTCAGAGCATGACTAGACAAGGAAGGGCTAACAAGAGAGGGAGCCTACTTCCTGCCATTGCTCTCCCCACTCTGGCCAACAAGCTCCTTGCTTGGGTCTGGGTCCCCAGAGCCTCAGCCATGGACAGTGGTGTGTCTTTAGATCAAAACTCCTCATCTGATCCTGCCTTTAACAGACAGAGAAAAGAAGGGTTCTCTGGGGAATTTTGCCCTGAGTAGGGCCATTATTCATTCAGTGACTATGCATGAATCACTTGGAATGGGAGAGCTACCAATTAGGTGTTAAAATGACAGTTGTTGTAGGTGGAAAAGAAAAGAATTCACCACATTTTGGGTTTCTTCCTTCTCCTCAGCATGCCACAAGACAGTATGTTAGGTAATAAAGCCCAGAGCTCAGGTGGTCTGTAGTCTATACTCTATCTGTAAGCCTTGGATGAGGGTTTCGGAGGTTTGAGACTGAGCAAACAATTGGAGACTTATGAAATCTGCAGAGTCTTGCTCTGTCATGGGCTGACAGATGTGGAGAATTTTCTCACCTTCAGAATGAGTTGTTCATTATGCTCTGCACCCTTATGCAACTTTAGCATGAATGCAGTGGGACAGTGTCTCTCCCCTGCATGTGCTTCCATAGGGAGCATCCACACTTCACCCCAATGGTGGTGTGACAGCCATGGAGAAAGGAGGTCCTAGGCAGAACCACCATCACTCACATGCTGGCCATTCCCATTAGCTTCTTGATAATGTCTGAGCTGCAAGGCATCTGAATACTTTCTCAGAAGCCGGCTGCTTTCACCCATGTAGGCACCTGAAGCTTATGAAGTGCCCAGGACAATCTGTAACATAAGGTTGATCTAGGGATACTTTAGATATGCCCTTCCGCTTCATCTCACCAGCACCCTTGTTTGGTGAAAGGGTGCAAGATAGCACCTGTAGGGTCCTGATCTCCTCACCTGCTGGGACAGAAGGCAGGGATCTGTACTGCAGGAAGAACACTGTGAATTTCAAGATGAAACATATCATTACTGGTTCTGTGCTCTTTTTGTGGAAAATGAAGAGCCTGAGTAAAACTCCTCTGATCCAGTTTTCTCATCTCTGCACGGGCAAATTCAAACTTCTTTACACAGAAGATAAACTTTTTTCTTCATCAGGCATGTTTATCATATGAACAAATGAGAATTTAATTCATAAACATAGATCATTCCTGAAATAGTTATGATTAAGAAATACTGCAAATCAGCTGTTCCAGACCCTTATATTGACGAACAAAAATTATCACTCTTTTAAAATACTACAAGAGGTCTTCTTTTGAACTATATGGGTTTCGAGTGAAATGCTGAGATGAGTTAGTTGTATAATGTTTAAAGGAATTGCTCCATCCTTGTGGACCTTTCCCTGTAGATGTACAGTGAATAATGTTGATTTCTCCAAATCTACCAAGGTTATAAAGAATAAGGTTTGCTGCAAAGGCCCAGACACAGTTGCCTCACTATCTGACAGCAACCAATCTAGACAAACTCTGGCTTCATGGCTCCTCTCCAGATCACCATTCTTGACCCCATCACAAACTTCCCAGCACCCTCTTACCAGAATGTGCAAGGTCATTCCTGCCCTCGTGGTCTTCTGAGCTGTATCAGGTAATAAACCTGTGATTCCAGGTGTGGTCCTGTTGTTCTTTCACAGGAAGGCCAGAGAGAGTCAGACTGTGATGATTCTTTGGGGACTTTGGGGCAGAGGGGTGACTACCTCAGGAGACAGGGTCTGTGTATGGTGAGAGAGGCAGTGGGAAAAGGAGCTGCCTGAGATCACTGGGGAGGTATGCTGTGGTTTATTAAGCATCCCTTTTTTATGCTGTCAGATCTCCAAATGCTCCCCTTCCCATGAGAGTTAACTATTTACTGATTGAATGAGTCACTGAATAAAATAATTGGTCTTGTACCTGAGAGATCATATTTGTCAGTGATAATATAGCTGACATGTGTCCACAGTCCAGTCCCTCCTGCTTCCAAAGGATTCCCTTTGACTGGATCACATTTAGGAGTTCCTGTTATTTTTTTTAAAGATTTTTATTTATTTATTTGACAGAGAGAGATACAGTGGGAGAGGGAACACAGCAGGGGGAGTGGGTGAGGGAGAAGCAGGCTTCCCATGGAGCAGGGAGCCGGATGTGGGGCTCGATCCCAGAACCCTGGGATCACGACCTGAGCCAAAGGCAGACACTTAACCACTGAGCCACCCAGGTGCCCCAGGAGTTCTTGTTATTTTTAAAGCTCCCAAATCAACCTCTGTTTGGGGACATTGCTGTGCCATGATAAGTAATTTCCCCAGGGATGCCACTGGACAATAAAACCAAATTATATGTCTACAAACTTTGTCCATTTGGTCCTGGAAAAGTACAGAGAGATGCATTATCTTCTGCAGGGTCTTATGAGTTAACAGAGGTATTAAAGTATCTTCTCTGTCTGTTGGTGAGGGAAAATCATGCTGGCAAAAAATTCCATGGGATTTCTTATTACTTTTCTAGGGCTTTAGAAAAAAGTTTCTATTAATTTATTTGCTGTTCAATTTATGATGAAATCTATTGCTGGGTGGACATGGGGGAAGAGAAATATCAGCTGAAGTCAATTATTATTTTTTGTTGCCTCTTAACTTGTAAAAAAATCAGTGGCCCAGAAATTGCACTCCTGGGAATCCATATCATAGAAATGATACACCAGGTGATGAAGCTATTTTATGTTTAAGGATGTGTTATTGTAGTTTGGTGTTTAATGGTAAATCTTTGAAATGCAGCAATATTTTCAAAGTTGGGGGGATAATTGAATAAATAATGGTTTATCACACTGCAAAATTACAGAGTTATTAAAATGGAACAAAAAGCATAGAGCAGTTTCATCGACACAGAGTCATCTCAATGAAGCATTATTGACAGAAGAGCACGAAATTCAAAGAAGCATGTATGGGGTGACAACTGAGAACCAAGACCTTCTGCATGGACAAGTATTTATGTGGGAACACAGAGCCACATTTTTTGTGTAACTTTGTGTGTGTGTGTGTGTGTGTGTGTGTGTGTGTGTGTGTGAGATAATCACATGATCCTGGGAAAATTTATAAGAGCCATGTGAGATTGGGAAGTTATGCATATAAGAGGAGAAAAAGAGGAGGGATATATTAAGAAGAGAAAAAAAAAACAAACACAGAACGTTGTATTTTAAGAACCTAGTATGTATTAAATGACTCATTTCCATAACATTATGTGTATGTGGAAATAGTGAACTCTACAGCCATGTACTAATGGAATGTACATGACACATGGTCAAGTGAGACAGAACAGTTACATGAGAAACTATGATCTATTTGGTTAAAAACAAAGGTAAGCCCCAAGCAGCCAAAAGAATCTTGGGAAAGGATAAAGTTGGAAGTCTCACACTTACTGATTTCAAAACTCAATACAAAATTGCAATAATCAAAATAGTGTTGACTGACATAAAGAGAGACACACAAACCAAGAGAGCAGAAAAGAGAAATAAATCCTCACATATATGGTCAAATAATTTTCAACAGGACACAAACAAGATTCAATGGGGGAACAGACAGTCTTTCAACAAATGGTGCTGAAAAAATTAGATATCCATGGGAAAAATAATGAAATCAGGCCCTTGCATTATACAATATACAAAAACTAACTCAAAGACCTACATATAGGAAGCAAAACTATAAAAATTTTAGGAGAAAATTGGGGCACCTGGGTGGCTCAGTGGATTAAGCCGCTGCCTTCGGCTCAAGTCATGATCTCAGGGTCCTGAGATTGAGCCCCACATCGGGCTCTCTGCTCAGAAGGGAGCCTGCTTCCTCTTCTCTCTCTGCCTGACTTTCTGCCTACTTGTGATCTCTCTTTCTCTGTCAAATAAATAAATAAGATCTTAAAAAAAAATTAGGAGAAAACACAGGGGAAAAGCTTCATGACCTTAGATCTGGTAGGGATTTCTTGGACATGCATTAGGACCACAGGCAACAAAAGAAAATACAGATCAATTGGACTTCATCAAAATTAAAAACTTTTATGCATCAAAGGACACGATCAAGAGAGTAGGAAGGCAATCCACAGAATGGGAGACAGTATTTTCAAATCACATATGTAATAAGGGATTAATATCTAGACTATAAAAATAATTCCTATAACCCCAAAACAACAACAAGAACAACAAACAACCCAATGAAAAATGATCCAAAGACTTGAATAGACTTTTTCCAAAGATATAACAATAACCAATAAGCTTATGAAAAGACATTCAACATTGTTAATCATTAGGGATATGAAAATTATAAACACAGTTATAGTAAAAAAAATCAGAAGATAATGTCTTGCTAATAATATGGAGAAAGTGGAACCCTTATGCACTGCCGGTGGGAATGTAGAATGGGGCAGCTACAATGGAGAACAGGATGGTGGTTCCTCAAAAAAATTAACCATAGAATCACCACATGACCCAGCAATTCAATTTCTGGGTATACACTCAAAAGAAGTGAAAGCAGGAATTTGAACAGATATTCATACACCCATGTTCATAGTAGCCAAAAAATTCACAGTAGCTAAAAGATGATAACAACCCAAATGTCCATCGATGGCTAAACGGACACAAAAAGTTTGGTGTATTTGTAAGATAGAATATTATTATTCAGCATTAAAAAGGAATCTGACACATGCTATAAATAGCATATAGCATATAAACCAGCCATTCACTAAAGGGCAATAACTGTATGATTTCACCTATAGAAAGGATCTAGAGAAGTCAAAGTCATAGGGACAGAAAGTAGAATGGTGATTCTCAGGGATCATGGTAGGAAAGAGTAAGGGGTTATTGTTTAATCAGAACAGAGTTTCAGTGTGGGAAGATGAAAATTCTGTAACAGATATGGTAATGGTTTCCCAACTATATGAATGTCCTTAATTCTACTGAAATGTATACTTAACAATGATTTAAGTGGTAAATTTTATGTTATGGATATTTTACCACAATAAAAAGAAATAGGCAGACAGTGCCTGAATCGTGTGTATGCAGACTTGAGTGCTTGACTTAGGAGGACACTGGGAATGGACTGTGCTGTCAGGGCATAGGCTACCTGAGGGAAGACAATTCTTTTTCTGTATACAACATTGACTTTGTTTCATTTGCCATAACAAACATTAATTAATTTAATATCTTAAAAAGTTGAAAAAGAAAATTCTCTCTTTTAATGGCAGACACACAAGGCATGTATGCATGCTGATCAAGGTTTGATTTTCCTCTGACTACAGATGACCATATTAAGAGTTTTCTTAACTCAGTGACTAACCTTGAAAAGAAGGCCATTTGCCAAATGGGCTCAACAGTTGAGACTTGGTTTGCCCAGCAGGCTCATCCCAGTTGGGGTTCATGGAGCATAAAGAGGAGAAAGTTCCCAGCTCCTATGCATAAACATGGGGCTCAGTGCAGCCCACCCTGATGCCCCACTCCCCTTCACAAGATAGCAGTGATCTCTGTGCTCATCTGACATGCAGGAACAGGGTGTCAGAGGTGTCATGGCCTCTGGGAAGACAGACCTGACCATCAGATAAAATGAGAGACAAGTTCTAGGTTCATGAATAAGTGGAGCAAAATCTTTAAAAAACAAAAACAAAACAAAAATAAAACAAACAAGCAAACAAACAAAAAAACAGAAAACAAACTTCTATGCTATAAACAGAGAAAGCCCAGCCATGCCTGGCCATAGATGGGGGAGTCATAAGAAGGAAATGCAGTTGAAATCTGAGTTTCAGATAGATCTACATGGATTGAGATGAGAGGGGAAATGGTGTAAATAACAATAACACAAAGAATCCACCCTGGTAGGAGGAAGGAATCGGGCCTTTATCATGTAGGAATATCTGAAAAAGCAGGACCCAAGGAATTCCTTTACAAACTGGCATGTTAGCTTCCTGTTGTCTTGAGCTGAGGATTTTTTAATGTTCTGAGGTCTCTAGAAGGAGATGGTCTGAGAACATAAAACAAAAAACCCTATAGCTTGAGAGAAAACACTTCTATTTTTAAAATTTTTAAAATTTTCATTATTTTTTATTAACATATAATGCATTTTTTGCTTTAGGGGTACATGTCTGAGGATCATCAATCTTACACAATTCATAGAACTCACCATAGCACATATCCACCTCAATGTCAACACTTCTCCTTAAAAAAAAAAATCCAACAAGCTTTTATTTCTTTTTCCTTTTGTTCTATCCTTGCTATGGGTACCAACCACTTAGAAGAATTGTCCATAATTGTGAAATATGTTATTCAGTAATAGGCAGAAGGAAGCTATAGGAATATGAAAGAAATATGTTATACACATAAAAAGCTAAGATTGGAAAAAAAAAAAAGGTAAAGAATACATATGGAAACTAACAAAGTGTTTCTCTAACTTGATTGGAATCCATAAATTCTGAAGTTAATTAAAAATTATAACTGGGGGGGCACCTGGGTGGCTCAGTGGATTAGGCCTCTGCCTTCAGCTTAGGTCATGGTCCTGGGGTTCTGAGATCGAGCCCCGCATCAGGCTCTCTGCTCAGCAGGGAGCCTACTTCCCCCACTCTCTCTGCCTGCCTCTCTGCCTACTTGTGATCTCTCTCTCTCTCTCCATCAAATAAATAAATAAATAAAATCTTTAAAAAAATTATAACTGGGAACAAAATCACATCTATGACAAAGTTCTTAAAGGCATAGTGTGTTTTCTTGTTGTTCTAAGTACTAAATAAGATATGTTAAGTTCCCACTGTGCATTATTGATTATTTTTTTCTTGATAATGGATTTTAGGAAACTGCATACTTTTGTACTTCATGATCTGCCAGGTTTATAATTTTATGGACAAATATTTGCTGATACTTTATATATTTTATATCATGTAAGGTGGTATGAGTTGTACAAAGAAAGTATGGGACTATGATGCTTCCCTCAAGAAGCTCAAGATTCAAAGGAAGAGAAAAGTCACAAATAAAACATAGCAATTATCTCAGGGCTGAGGAATTGGGTAGAGAACCTTCCCTGCCCAGGTGCCCTCCCATGCCTGCTCTTGTCTGGTGCCACCTCATAAATCTCCTTGCACGTGCTTGTAGCCAGTCTTAAGTTCCCGAAATGCCCCACTCTGTTTTTGGCCCTCTTGCCTCTCCTTCTGTCAGAGCCTACACTTGCTCCACACTAATGGCAGCTCTGGTGGCTCTTTCCCCAGCTTTCACACTCTGGCTTATCATGATAAGTATTTCCAAAGTCCATGTATCATAGCAGATACCCATTACCTTAGCCAAGGGAAGCCCTCCATAGCTAACATATGTAAAGAGAGAGTGACCACTGGGGCCAGGAAGGGAGCATACTACCTTTTGCCCAACTGAAGCAAGCCCCACCCTCCCTCTGACAACTGGCTTTGGTAGGTTCACTTGGGCTGCAGTTTTTGAAAAAGATGCCAACTTGTGTGAATCGAAGTTTGAGATACTCTGGGGATAAATACTGAAAAATATCCATAAAACCATCCCATCTAAAATTGGCTATCTCCTCCCTTCTGACCAATTAAAACCTATGGACAGGGATGCCTGGGTGGCTCAGTGGGTTAAAGCCTCTGCCTTTGGCTCAGGTCATGATCCCAGGGTCCTGGGATCGAGCTCTGCATTGGGCTCTCTGCTCTGTGGGGAGACTGCTCCGCCCCCCTCTGTCTGCCTCTCTGCCTGCTTGTGATCTCTGTCTGTCAAACAAATAAAAAAAAATCTTAAAAAAAAATAAAACCTATGGACATGGACAGGACTGGAGGAGATTATGCTGAGTTAAATAAGTCAGGCAGAGAGAGTCAATTATCATATGGTCTCACTTACTTATGGAGCATAAGGAATAACAGAGAACATTGGGAGATGGAGAGGAAAGTGAGTTGGGGGAAATTGGAAGGGAAGAAAAACCAGAGAGACTGTGGACTCTGGGAAACAAACTGAGGGTTTTGCAGGGGAGGGGGTTGTTGGGAGGGCCTGGTAGTGGGTATTAAGGAGGGCACATATTGCATGGAGCACTGGGTGTGGTGCATAAACAATGAATCTTGGAACACTGAAAAAAATACAATTTTTTTAAAAAGGGGGAAAAACTAGGGGGAGGGGGGTCAGGAAATGGGAGTGGGGTAATGGACATTGGGGAGGGTATGTACTATGCTTAGTGCTGTGAAGTGTGTAAACCTGGCGATTCACAGACATGTACCCCTGGGGATAAAAATACATTATATGTTTATAAAAAAATTTAAAAAAAAATTTTAAATTAAAAAAAAAAAAGTGGGGGGAACCCGTATGGACAAATACTAGTATTTCAGTGAGTTCTTATTTTGCACTTCTGGATAAAGCAAGAAGGCCTGGAGATCTTTAAGTTTGGCTCAAAATGGCCTTCAAGGATACTGATAGATCTTGTATTCCATTTTTCTAGTTTCCCAAGTCTTAAAATCACTTGTGTGTGATTATATGATATATTTGTTTTTGTGTAATTATTTTGATATAATTAAAACTTCCAGAAAAATGGCAAGAACAAAAAAAAAGGAACTTTTATTATGTACTTTACCTAAATTCACTAATTATTTATATTTTGCTCCATTTGCTTTATCATTCACTCAATAAATATGGATATACACATTTATGTATTTTATGTATGAGAGGTAGATATATATTTACATTCTATAAAGATGTAAATATATGTTTATTGTATATCTACATATGTGCCAGATCTATTAAATAGCTATTATATATAGATGTGTATGTGTATATATACAATGATCTTATCCACAGTTCACATACACCTTCTGCCAATCACCACCAATATTTGTGTTAGTTTCCCATTGCTGCTGTAATAAATTACCACATATTTATTGGCTTAAGTCTTCTTAAAAAATTATTTTATTTATTATTTATTTATTTTTAAATTATTCATCTATTATTTATTGTATTTATTATTTAATATTTATTTATTAGAGAGAGAAAGAGAGAATAAGCAGGGAGAAGAGCAGGAGGAGAGAGAGAAACAGACTCCCTTGCTGAGCAAGGAGCGCAATATGGGGCTGGATCCCAGGACCCTGAGATCATGATCCGAACCAAAGGCAGATGCTTAACTGACTGAGCCACCCAGGCATCCTAACACTGAACTAACCCCTTTTGAGTTACTGTTTGTGAGTGGTATAAGATACAGATTTCTCTTACATGTGAATACCCAATTATCCCTGCACCCTTTATTAATGAGACTATATTTTCTCCATGGAGTATTCTTGACTCTCCTTCAAACATTAGTTGACTGTATATGCTTGGATTTATTTCTGGGCTCTTGATTCTGTTTTATTCATCTATTTATCTGCTTTTTGCCATTACCATAATTATCTCATTACTATAGATTTAGAGTTAAGCTTGAAATCAGGAACAAAGCCTCCTGCTTTACTTTTAGGTTTACTTGGTTGTTGGTGGTCTTTTGTGGTCTTATATAAATTTTAGGAATTTTTCTCTACTTCTGTAAAAATTGCCATTATTTAGAATCTCAAGAGGGATTGCATTGAATCCAGAGATGGCTTTTTGTAGTATTGACATTTTAACAATATCAATTCTTCTAATCCATGAATACAGTGTGTCTTTCCATTTATTTCTTTTTTCAATTTCTTTCATCCATGCCTTGTAGTTTTCAGGGTAGAGATATTTCACCTCCCTAGTTAAATTTTTCTATAAGCATTTTATTGTTTTTGATGCTATTGTGAGATTTATTTCCTTATTTCTTTTTTTAGAAAGTTCATTGCTAATGTATAGAAGTGCTTCTGATTTTTGCATGTTAATCTTGTATCCTGCAACTTTGCTAAATTCATTGATTAGATCTAACCATTTTTGGTGGAGTCTCTAAGGATTTTCTCTATATAAAGATATATAATCTGCTAATAGAGATTTTACTTCTTCCTCCCCAATTCTGACCCTCTTATTTTTATTTTTAAAAATTAATTAATTATTTAATTTGCCTGATTGCTCTATCTAGGACTTCCCTAATACATTGAGTAGGAGTGATAGGAATGGGTTCCCTTATTTTGTTCCTGATCTTAAAAGTTTTCAACATTCCACCATTGAGTATGGTGGTAGCTATGGGCTTGTCATATATGGCCTTTAATATGTTGGGATATGTACCTTCTATGCCTAATTTTTTTTTTAAGTTTCTATCATGACTAGATGCTAAATCCTGTTAGATTCTCTTTCTAAATCTACTGAGATGATGATATGATTTTTTTTTTGCTAATGTCACTTTTTGCATTGCTTGATTTGCAGATGTTGAATTATCCTTGCAGCCCAGCAATAAATCCCACTTGGTTACAGTGACTGATGCTTTTAATGTGCTTCTGGATTTGGTTATAGTGTTTTATTGAGATTTTTTGCATTTATATGCACTAGGGATATTGGCCTGTAGTTCTCTTCCCTAGGAGTGTCCTTTTCTGGTTTTGGTATTAGGATGATTCTGGCCTCTTAAAACAAGTTTTGTAATATTCCCTTCTTTTTCAATTATTTTGGAAGAGTTTGAGAAGGATTGGTATTAATTCTTCCTTAAATATTTGGTAAAATTCATCAGTAATGTCATCTGCTCTTGGACTTTTCTTTATTGAGAGATTTTTGATTACAGATTCCATCACCTCACTAATGATTGGTTTATTCAGATTTACTACTTCTGGTTCAGCCTTAAAAAGTTGTATTTTTCTAAGAATTTTTCATTTCTTCTAGTTTATACAGTTTGTGGGTGCTCATCGTGGCTTACTATATTATTATTATTATTATTATTTATTTTGGCTTTTGTTTGTTTGTTTTGTTTTTGTAGTTCTGTGGTAGAAGTTGTAATATCTCTTTTTTCATTTATAATTGTGTTGACTTGGGCCCTCTTTATATTTTCCTTGACTAGTCTAACAAAGGGTTTGCCAATTTTGTTTTTCTTTCAAAGATCCAACTCTTAGTTTGGTTAATTTTTTTTTAATTGTTTATCTTTTCTTAATTTTATATATTTCTGATCTAATCTCTAAGGTTTCCTTCTATCTATTAAATTTAGGCTCAGTTTGTTCTTCCCTAAGGCATAGAGTTAGGTTGTTTATTTGGGATTATTCTTGCTTCTTAGAGTAAGTGTTTATTGCTATGAACTTTCCTCTTAGAACTGCTTTTTCTGAATCCCATAAGTTCTGGTATGTTGTGTTTTCATTTTTCTTTATGTCAAGAAACTTTTTTATTTACAAGTTACAGACCTCTTGTCCTGAGCTTCTTTCAGGATTTCCTCTTTGTCTCTGAGACTTTAAGTTTTACTATTAGATGACAGGGCATTGGCCTATTTTATCAATTTTGAGGGGGGTTCTCTGCCTCCTGAATTTTGATGCTTTTTCCCTTCCCCAAACTAGGGAAGTTCTCTACTTGCTCCAACATACCTTCTGCCCTTCTCTCTCTTTCTTCTTCTTCTGGAATCCCAATTATTTTAATATTGTTTCATTTTATGGTATCACTTATCTCTCAAATTCTCCCCTCATGATCCAGTAGTTTTTTATCTCTTTTTTTCTCAGCTTCTTTATTCTCCATCATTTGGTCTTCTATATCACTAATTATCTCTTCTGCCTCATTTACTCTAGTAGTTAGAGATTCTATTTTTGATTGCACCTCATTAGTATCCTTTTTGATTTCAACTTGGTTAGATTTTAGTTCTTTTATTTCTCCAGAATGGGATTCTCTAATATCTTCTATGCTTTTTTCAAACCCAGCTAGTATCTTTATAATCATCATTCTGAACTCTAATTTCTGACATCTTACTAATGTATGTATTGAATAGGTCTCTGGCAGTTGCTACTGCTTCTTGTTCTTTTATTTGAGGTGAGTTTTTCCATTTTGTCATTTTGTCCAGAGAAGAGTAGATGAATGAGAGAACAAAATGCTTTAAGGTAACAATGACCCCAGAAATGTATACACTAAACAAATCAGAAGGGACCTGAAACCAAGAGGGAAAAGGAAGGAAAGAAGAAGGAAATAAATAAATAAATAAATAAATATGCTCAGTCTGGTGAATGGACCAGAACCACACAGTAGATTTTGGGTGTATTTTGGTCTGTTAGAAGAAACTGCCTTCCAAAATTTTAAATAAAGAAAAACATAAAGAAAGAAAAACACACACAAAAGCAAGGGTAAATATGATGAAGGGAAGTAATATGATTTTTAAGATGAATATTTAAAAAGATTTCATAAAAATAATTGAGAAGATAAGATTCCAAAAAATGAATTGAGAAGATAAGATGTTGATTTAAAAAAATAAAAAAAGGAAAGAATGTGATGAGGCAGGATACTAGAACAAAGGCATACACTAGATTTTGGGTATATTTTGGTCTGTTAGAAGAAACTGTATCCCAAAATCTTAAAGAAAAAAAATATATATATGGTTAAATACAATGAAGGGATAGAATATGACTGTAAAAATGAAAATTAAAAAAGATTTTAAAAAAGAATTGATAATTTAAATGTTGGCTAAACTAGGAAAGAAGAAAATTTCACAACAAATAGGAAAGGACAAAAATAAAGAACATTTAAAATTTAACATTGAAAGACTACATAATCCTTGAGAAAAAGCCATGAATTCTATGTTCTGCATGCCCCTACATTCCCCTAGTACTGGAGATTTGCAGTTCTCATTGATCAGTAAACTTGATCTTGGCTGGATGTTCTTGCTGATATTCTGGCGGGGAGGGTCGCTCTTGCAGTGATTCTCAAATGTCTGCCTGAGGTGGAGTTGCACCACTCTTGCCAAGGGCCAGGGTAACTAATCTGCTCGGATTTGCTCTCTCTGTAGAATTTGTTCCCTGAAAATCTTTCTGTACAGCTTTGGAGAATGCAAATGGAGGCCTCCTAATCTCAGGTCCTGGAGAAGACAAGACCTCGAGGCCTCCCTCCTCAATGCACCCTCAGAGAAAAGCAATCAATAACTCCTGTCTCCCTAGTCTCTGGATACATTCTTTGCTCACCTGGCCTGTGACCGAGCTTTTCCATCTCTGGCACATAACCGCATTTGGAATCTCCAAGCCTGGCAGATTCCTGTGGTGCACTCCTGTGCTCCTCCTCCTGTGGCAAGAAGGGGAATCTCCCTGGATCTGTCACTTGTTCAGTCACCGCTTGAGGAGTAATGGTCCAACTGTGCTGTGGATTATGGTTTATGGCAACCTGGATCTGAGAGCCCACTCCTTGGCTCTGTTTTTGCAGACTGCTTTCCAGCTCTGGTACTTGGGAACTCTGCCACATTCAGGCAATCCCAGTCTTTCTGTGACCCTAAGGGTCCTTATACTACACTGTCCCAGTGAAGTTTCTACCCCTGCTTAGCCACTGAAGTGACATCCCTCAGCAGACCATACTTCTAAAGGTTCTGATTTTGTGGTCTGCTGCTCTATCACTTGCTGGTAGCTGGCTGACATAGGCTCCCTCCCCCCATGGTCTGTCTTTCCAAATTTCACTTCAGATTCACTTCTCTGCATGTCCTGACTTCCAGAAAGTGGTCATTTTTTCTGTTCACAGAATTGCTGCTCTTCTTTTCTTCAATATCCCCTTGAGTTTGTAGGTGTTCAGAATGATTTGATAACTATCTAGCTGAATTCCTGGAACTAGATGAAATTTAAGTCTCCTCCTCCTCTGCCATCTTGCTCCTCCTCCCCCACTTGAGTTATTTTTTTAATGGACTCCCTCAGGATTAAAATTACTATTTAATTTTATGACCATCTAGTTTTTATTTTTTTAAAGATTTTATTTATTTATTTGAGAGAAAGAGTGAGAGAGAGCATGTGGGGGAGAAGGTCAGGGGGAGAAGCAGACTTCCTGCAGAGATGGGAGCCTGAGGCAGGACTTGATCCCAAGACTCCAGGAACATGACTTAAGCCAAAGGCAGTGGCTTAAACAACTGAGCCACCAAGGGCCCCCATCTAGTTTGTATTAGTACCAATTTAATGCCAACAATATGAAAAAGCTTTGCTCCTATATTCTCCTTCCTCTCTATTTTTTGTTATTACTGTTTGGGAATTGAATTTGTAGGTTACAAGCCATCAATACAATTTTATAATTATTATTTTATGTAGTTTTACTTTTTAATCAAAGTGGGAGAAAAAGTGTTAAGCAAAATTGCATTTACACTGTGTTTTATATTGCATGTATACCTATGTTGTTACCTTTGCTAGTATTCCTTATTTCTTCATGTGGATTTGTTACTGTCCATTGTTTTTTTTTTTTTTTAAATTTCAACCTAAAAATCCCTTTTTAATATTTTTATAAGACATATATGCCCATGACAGATCCTTCCTTCCTTCCTTCCTTCCTTCCTTCCTTCCTTCCTTCCTTC
>PISX010027225.1:0-23851 GCA_004024625.1 Mellivora capensis | reverse complement strand
TCTCTCTCTATCAAATAAATCAATAAACTCTAAAAAAAATTCATTTACTTGTTCATTTTTAACTTGAATGCCTTTTATTTCCTTCTGGTTGCATTGGGCAGAACTTCCAAGTACAATATGAATAGAAGTCATTTCTGTTCTTGAAAAAGTATGCAGTCTCTCATCCTCAAGTAGGACTTTAACAGTATTTTTTCTATGGATGTTCTTCATCATATCGAATGAGTTCCCTTCTGTTCCTAGTTTGTTTGGTGTTTGTATCAGGAGTGGCTTTTGTGAAATGTTTTTTCTGTATGATGATCACATGCTTTTTCCTTTTTAATTTTTCGTATGTTGTCCTACGTTAACAGGATTACTTCACATAGAGCTGACCCCCCGCCCCATTTTTTGCCCATATAAGGTAGTGTTCACAGGTTACAGGGATTAGGACATTATTATCTTGTAGGGAGCCATTTTTTCTATCTGCCATTTACTTCTTTTTTTTTTTTTAAAGATTTTATTTATTTATTTGACAGACAGAAATCACAAGTAGGCAGAGAGGCAGGCAGAGAGAGAGGGAAACAGGCTTCCTGCTGAGCAGAGAGCCCGATGTGGGGCTCGATCCCAAGACCCTGGGATCATGACCCGAGCCGAAGGCAGAGGCTTTAACCCACTGAGCCACCCAGGCGCCCCCTGCCATTTACTTCTACCTCTTCTTTTTCTCATGCCAACCTTTTTTCATTAAAAAAGAAAAAATAAGTCAAGAAATACAATGGAATTGTGATTATAGAGCAGTGTCAATGCTCTTTTAATATGTTACATATTTAAATGTGGCTATTTTGTTGGGGTTACAAGTCTTAAAGGTTAACAATTGTTCACTTTATTCTCTGTGAACAAGATATATAAACCATGGATTTTTATTTTATTTTAATTTTATTTTTTTAAAGATTTTATTTATTTATTTGACAGAGATCACAAGTAGGCAGAGAGGCAGGCAGAGAGAGAGAGGAAGGGAAGCAGACTCCCAGCTGAGTAGAGAGCCCGATGCGGGGCTTGATCCTAGAACCCTGAGATCATGACTGAGCTGAAGGCAGAGACTTTAACCCGCTGAGCCACCCAGGTGCCCCTAAACCATGGATTTTTTAAAAGATTGTATTTATTTACTTGGAAGGGAGGGGCAGTGGGAGAGGGAGAGAGAGAATCTCAACCAGACTCTATGCTGAGTGCGGAACATCACCCTAATATCATGACCTGAGCTGAAACCGAGAGTCGGATGCTTAACTGACTGAGCCACCCAGGGATTTTTAACTGGGTGATGGGCATTTAAAAAAAAACCGTGGATTTTTAAAAGCATGTTCAAGCCAGTAAAATATTATTGATCACCCTGTGTTTAGACTATAATGGAATTAGAAAGAAAGGGACCCAGGGTTATGGATCTACACTCTGGAATTTTCTGTGACTTCTGATTTGGTTTTGCACAGAAAAATATTTATAGGGACTTCACATGGCTAGAAACCACAGGTGCTGTGAAAGAGCAGGAACTATTATCTGTGAATGCAGTGTTGTCTATAAGAGACATGCATGGCCTTGGAAGTATGTTTCAAGGACTCAGTAGGTACTCTGGATGATAAATAGTGAATACATTAATGTAAAGGACACTGACAAGTGCCCTCAAAGCCTATAGACTACGGTCCACGATGGTCCACAATGGACAGACAATGAAATGGAAGATTACCTAGAATAACAAGGTAGCATGGCTGGAGAATATGGGAGGCCAGGACAGGAAATGAACAGAGACTTTTTTTTTATAACCCTCTACCCATTACTCCATGGGTATTATACTGTGCCCCACTTAGTTATTCTTTAATCTTCCAATAAGGACTAAAGTTTCTTCCCAAAGTTCATGCATATTTTTTGTAGGGAACTTTTGTTTGCTATTATATAGAGAGTTTAAAAAATTGGACTTATTTACAACATGTTGCTCATGTATAGAAATTCAATTGACTTTGGAAGTTTTTCTTGTAATTGTCAATAATGCTAAAATCATTTATAAATATCGGTAATTTATCTGTAGATTGTTTTGGGCTTTCTTTGTAGGCAATTATATTATTGGAAAATAATGAGTTTTGTTACTTTCATACCAACCTTTAGGATTTTTCTTTCTTTCTTCTTATAGCACTGGTGAGGACTGCTAGCATATTGCTAAATAAAATTGGCAACAACCATGGGTTTATTTACCTTGTTCCTGATTTTTAGATGAAATACTTGGGAGTGTATGGATTGATTATTATATTGGCTTCGGTTTTTTTTGGATGGAGGGATGGGAATGTAACTTTTTATCAAAAAGTATAAGATTCCCTTTCTTGTATTTTTGTTATGAGTTCTAAAAAAAAAATTCTTATTGTATACTGCTGTAGAATTCCTGAACGTATTGAAATGGTATTTTCTCCTTTAATTAGTTAATGTGGTGGACTTTATTAATAGACTTTCTAATGCTGAACCTTTCATTGTTGCAATAAATTCAATTTGCTCAGGATGCACTGTTGGTTTTTCTTTTTATTGCTGGATTCAGTTTATTTATGATTTTTGTTTAGAATTTTTGCATCTATATTTATGATGAAATTAGCTTATCATTTTTTTCTCAGGCTGTCCTTGTCTGTTTTAATGTTAAGATTATATTGTTTTTCTTTTTTTTTTTTAAGGATTAAAAAATTTTTTTTTTTAACAGAGAGAGACACAACAAGAGGGAACACAAGCAGGGGGAGTGGGAGATGGAGAACAGGCTTCCCGCAGAGAAGGGAGCCTGATGTGGGGCTTGATCCCAGGATGGTGGGATCATGATCTGAGCCAAAGGCAGACCCAGGAAAGTAGAATTTAGTGATTCATCATTTATATATAACACCCAGTGCTCATCACAGTGCCCTCTTTTTTTTTTTTTTTTAAGATTTTATTTTATTTGACAGAGATCACAAGTAGGCAGAGGCAGGCAGAGAAAGAGGAAGGTAAGCAGGCTCCCTGACATATCTTAGGGGTATGGTTTCTGCCTGCTTTTCTAATTGCATCTTGCCATTCTCCCTGCCTTGCTTTCAGCCACAATGGAGATGTTATATCTTCTCAAATGTGAGTTAGCCCTGTAGAAATTTCATATTTGGGGTATCTTCCTATGTAAGATTAGACCTTTTGCTTAAGCTCTAGTGATAGCTAGCACAGTATAAATGAAATTGTGGGAAGGATGAGGAAACAGCTTATGAGAAATGAGGATAAGAAATGAGTGAAAAAAATATGCAGAATTTAAAAACACGAATTTTGGAGTACTTTCAAGCTGAATCCCATTCTAATGAGAGTTTAATTGGTTCTTGATCAATGTACATGCATGTTTCATTTGGTGTGCATTCAGAAACTTTTTGTGGATAAAGTCTAAGCATTGCAAGGTTATTTTACTTGAATACCAGGGAATAGCTTCTGAAATTTTTGGATGTCTCTCACTAAGTCCGTCACCTCCCACCTCCCTGAAACCAAAGGGAGCTCTGAGAAAGGAAGATGAAAATCCAGTGATTCAAGCAATCAGACATTACGCATACTATTTCATTGAAGAAACGGTCTTAATGTACAAAAACTGCACACTTTTCCTCCTCCTAGGAATTTAAGAACAGAAACTTGGCAAGCCAGAGAGCAAACCCAATATGAGTACATGTTTACAAAATTAAAAACTATGCTTTTTCAACTTACTGTGCAATCTGGGAGTGGGATATCGTGAGCCTTTGGTCAGCACATTCGATGATTTCTTCGTAGGATGTAACCTTGAGAAAAGAAGCTAAAAATTATTCTCTGACATAGGGTTTTTATTTTTTGCTTAAAAAAATCTCTACATACTGACATTCAATTATGTGACTCCCACCAGTAGTTTTACAGTAGGCAAAACAACTTTCTTATGGTTCTGAAATCAGGAACGTGAATAGAAATAGAATTCTAAAGTGCCTACTCATCATGAAGGAATGAAGTGTCAGAAAGCGGATAACTGTGGTGGGTCAACTATAATCCAGTTGTCTTCCTTACAAGTGGTGGATGTATCCACTAAGGGTCAGAGCCTGTTTGGTTAAAGTTAATGCAGCCTTTAGGAGGTAAACTAGAATGTTAAGTTGGCAAGATTTATAATTACCCTCAAAATGAAATCGTAATACTAAGACCTGAAATTGCTGATGGCAGAGGTAAAGATACACAGAATGTTCTTTGCTAGGTTGTCAGCTAAAAAAGCTAATGAGAGGGTTTTATAATGTCATTAAGAAGTAAAAGGAATCAATAGAAATAATTCCATCACTCCTCAGATACTTTGCAGCACCAGAATTCTATTATTTTAGTATTTGGCATAGTTTTTAAATTTTATTATTTTTAAAAGATTTCATTCATTCATTCATTCATTTATGAGAGACAGAGAGAGGGAGAGGCAGAGGGAGAAGGTGGCTCCCTGCAGAATCCTGATGGAGGACTTGATCCCAGGACCCTGGGATCATGACCTGAGCTTGAAGGCAGACACTTAACCAACTGAGCCACCCAGGCCCCCGGCATAGTTTTTAAAGACAAAGATTTCTATAAGAAAATTTTTACCTTATTTATTAAGTTGCCTAAATGTCTTTGATATTTGTCATTTTCTTCAATGAGTCTACTGCAGTGGTCTTCTTTTGATTCTAGAAGATTTCCCAATTTTGCAATCTATGGAGAAACATCAGTAAAAATACTAACCTAAAAACTGTCGTGGAAACCATAGACTGAGAATAAATGAGAACAGTGACCTAATCTTTATTCCAGGATTCTCTTAAACCAAGTTGTACTGTACGTGAATCAATAGATGCTAATCCTAGTTAAATTGCATTTAGAACAGATAAGCAGAAATTATAATTTTATAATTAGTTATAATTCTCTCCAGTTTAACACTATGAAACAGCTTTGCAAATAATTTAACACTTGTTAGTGAATCCAAATGTCAACCCAAATCTTTACTACCCTACTACCCTCTTTCTTTTTTTTTACCCTCTTTCCATTTATAACCAATACACAAACATATTTGATTCTGTCTAAAGTGCTGATGTGCTTGAGGAGGCATTTTCAGGCTTGATAAATGTCTCAACTTGCATTAATGACGGCAAGTCTTAAAAAAAAAGTTTCAGTTCATATGTCATGTTCTGACCTAAGATCCAATGTTTAGTTGCAAAAATAAATAAATAAAAGTAAAAAATTGTATTTCTAAAAGTGACGTCTTGGATTGATTATCAAGAAAGGGTATTCACAAGTTCCCTTAGCAGTTACTTTAATTTTCAATTATAGAAGAAAAATGACAAAAATGTCCCCATTAAATACCAATGTTAAGGGGCACCTGGGTGGCTCTACCTTCAGCTCGGGTCATGATCTTGGGGTCCTGGGATCGAGCCCTGCATTGGGCTCTCTGCTCAGCGGGGAGTCTATCTATGCCTCCCCCCACCCCCCACCTACTTATGATCTCTCTCTTTCTGTCAAATAAATAAATAAAATCTTTTAAAAAAAAGAATGGCCATCAATCTTCTAATATTTTAGATATACTTATGTGTCTGTAGTGAAATCCCCTAGGAGAAGCAATAGCAAAACAAACTTCCAGCAGAAACAGCAACTTTCTTATTCTTACTTTTTAAATTTTTAAAAAATTTATTTATTTGTCAGAGAGAGAGAGTGAGAGCGAGCACAGGCAGACAGAGAGGCAGGCAGAGGCAGAGGGAGAAGCAGGCTCCCTGCCGAGCAAGGAGGCTGATGTGGGACTCGATTCCAGGACGCTGGGATCATGACCTGAGCCGAAGGCAGCCGCTTAACCAACTGAGCCACCCAGGCGTCCCATTATTCTTACTTTTTAAAAAAGATTTTATTTATTTATTTATTTATTTGACAGAGAGAGAGAGAGAGAGCGCGCGCACATGAGCATGGGGAGGAGCAAAGGCAGAGGGATGAGTAGACTCTGTGCTGAGCAAAGAGCCCAGAGGGAGGCTTGATCTCAGGACCCTAAGATCATGATCTGACATGAAGTCAAGAGTCAGACCTTCAACCATCTGAGCCACCCAGGCGCCCCTTATTCCTACTCTTTTAAAATTAATGGGGTCAATACCAAGTTAGTGGTCCTACTCCTTTGACTACACACATTATTTAAGGTAGGGAGTACAGATATTACTACCTCAATTTAACAGATGAAATCAAGGTGAAGAATATCTAAAAGTTTTTGAAAGGTATGTCTAGAAGTGGAAAGACTGAAATTCATATTTATCAACCATTAGCATAGGGATTTTCCCATTTTAGTCCTTTGCTTCTCCTCACCTGGACTCCTCACCTGGAGCTTCATATAGCCAATGACCTCTTACTGAGGCAATATGGAATTGCTTCTCACTTCTGTTTTTCATTACAGACTTCATGGCAAGATTTGGATTTCTTTAATGGGTTTCAAGATAAGAAAACTTTTAAGTCCTTGGATTGAAATTTAAAATTTGCTAACCTCAAATTAAAGGAAGAAGAGGAAAACATTTTTAAGGGATATTTGTTTTAGAAATAAAGGAATAGCTCTTGTAAAGCAATTTTTTAAATTATGGTGAAAAAGAATCAACATTTTAAGTTTTTGCTGAAGCATGTAAAGTTTAGCTGCTTTAAGAGTATGACACATGATAAATTGCATGTATTTAAGAAGAGTATGGTTTGTTACATTTTCACATATGTGTACAACTATGAAGCCATCACCATAATCAAGATAGTAAACATATCTATCACTGCCCCTCCTCTTGCCTCTTGGTAATTCCTTCCTCCTGCTTGCCTATCTTCCCTAACTCCCATCCTCTATGCGAGCCCTGGGCAAATACCAATCTTGCTTTTTGTCACTATTGATTTGTCTTTTCTAGAATTTTAGGGAATAGAAGCAAACAGTATTTATTGTTGTCTGGCTCTTGTCATTCCACACAGTTCTGAGATTCATCTATGTTGCATGTGTATCAGTAGTTCATCCCCTTTTCATTGCTCAGTAGTATTCCACTGTATGGAATTGCCATTGCTGGTTTATCTATTCATCTGTTGGTTGGCATTGTAGTTGCTTTCAGTTTTCGGCTATTATAAATAAAGCTGCTAAGAAACTTCATGTGGAAGTCTTTGTATGAACATATGATTTCTTTTTTTAAAAAAAATTTTATTTATTTGAGAGAGAGAGAAAATGCAAATGGTAGGGAGGGGGAGACAGAGAGAGAGAAAAAATGCAAATGGTAGGGAGGGGGAGAGAGAGAGAGAGAAGCAAACTTCCCACTGAGCAGGGAGCCCAACATGGAACTTGATTCCAGGACCCCAGGATCATGACCTGAGCCCAAGGCAGACAATTAATGGACAGCCCCTGAACATAGGCTTTCATTTCTCTTGGGTAAATACCTAAGAGTAGACTGATGGTATATATTTATCTTTTTAAGAAACTGGCAAAATGTTCTTCTAAGTGGCTTTACCACGTTACATTCCCATCAGCAGCGTTCCCACCAGGTGCCCCATATCCTTATCAATCCCTGGCGTGTCAGGGTTTTAAGAGACACTGTAATAGGTATGTAGTGGTATTCATCGTGGTTTTAACGTGCAACTTAATGATGGCAAGTTTCTCTTCAGGTGCTTATTTGCTATCCGTGTATCATTTTAGTGAGGTATCTGTTAAAATCTTTTTGCTCACTTTAAAAACAAAGATTATATTTATTTTGAGAGAGAGAGAGCACACACACACACACACACACTTATTACAAAGTTTTGAGGGTGCTTTACATATTCTAGATACAACTTCTCTATTAAATCTGTGATTTTCAAATGTTTTCTTCCAGTCTGTGGCTTGCCTTTTCATTAAGACCGCAAATTTTAAAGCTTAAAAAAAATTCCAAAATAGAAAAGTTGTAGAAGACAGTGTATTAGAGTCAAATTACTGAAAAAGTCTAAAACATTTTCACAAAAACATACCAAAAAGTACTTTTTAATATGTAAAGTAATATTTAAGAAATAATTAAAGGATGTGGGGGTGGCAACATTTCTCTTTGGTAAAGGAAGATAATACAAAATAATTTTGACTAATATTAATGAAAGCTTTCCTTTAATGTCATGTCTTTCCCTTGATGTCTCAGAGCTGTTGTAATGCTTCAGAGCTAAATGCCAGGAAATCTGAACCCACACCAAGTCTCCACCAAAAGAAAGCAGATTTGAATGAAGGGAGAGAAACTGAACATTAGTAAGGTGGCTTTCGATGTACTTGGCTTAAAATGGCAGGAGGTAGGGGCATCTGGTGGCTCACTCTGTTAAGCGTTTGCCTTCTGCCAAGTCATGAACCCATGGTCCTGGGATTGAACTCTGAGTTGCGTCCGGCTCTCTACGCAGTGGTGAGTCTGCTTGTCTCCCTCTCCCTCTGCTGCTCTCCCTGCTTGTGTGTGCCCTCTATCAAATGAATAAATATAAGCTCTAAAAAAAATATGGCAAGACATATGAGTCAAACAGATGACAGAACTCACACTCACCAGATGGTTCACAGAGAAGAGCCGTCCCTGGGCTCTATTCTACCTGGCCCTAAATTTCTGGATCCATAGATACTATCTATGCCTGGAGCCACTGCCCCACCCCCTTATTTGGTCAGTAATTCTTGTGGCTTCCCTTCTAGGCCTTCCACATGACATTCGTGCATGGGTTTGGCCCTATTTTGTCTTAGTTCTTTGATTTTGGCATCCTCTGTTGCCCCCAGTGAGGATCTCAGCTCTCACTGGGAAACTCCTCCCCCTACTCCCACCCCTTCAGCCTCCCCAGACAGTCACCATAACTAAGTGAAGGTAGAAGAGAAATCAGATTTGGGGACAAGTTAAATTGAAGATATAGCAAAAAATCTTTAGATGGGTATTAGGCCCAGGAATAGGTATTGTACAAATTTAAAACACTATGGCTTGAAAGGTGGTGTGAAATCTGCACATAGTGGATATTATTAATTCTATTATAACTCTTATTCCTTGGAAATACAATGTATGTGTTGAAACCTGTGTTAAATGACAATTATTAAACTCCACCTATATTAAAATCTACAGGTGAGACCATCCCACAGATACAATGGAAAAAGCAATATACTGAAAAACATTCCATCTTAGTGCAGGTAAGCTATCTACAGTTCTGTACAAGTCTGACAGGGGTCTCCTCCTTTGGCTAAAGTTAAGCGTCAGCAGGACTGTGTCCCTTTCTGAAGGTTTTAGGGAGATTTTCTAGCTTCTGAAGGCTGCCCACATTCCTTGGCTTGTGGTTCCCTTTCCTCATCTTCAAAGCCAGCAATGTTGCATCTCTTACATTCTTCAGTCCTCTCTCTCTCTGACGGGGCTGGATGCATGAGATTAGATTGGGCCCATCCTGATAATTCAGGGTAGTCTATCTCCACATCTCAAGGTCCTTGATTTAATCCCATCTGCAAAATCCCTTGTAAGTGCCTATATTTCTTATTTATTAAGGGATGCAAAGTCCCCATTGCCTTGTCCTAGGACTAGGGTGTGGAGATCTTTGGGCGGCCATTACTATGCCTACCACACACCCCTCTACTAGGATCACTGAGACCTTCTGTGATGGGGGGTACAAGTGGCCTGGTGATGCAGTCAAGCTATTTGGCTCTATCTGGTTCATAATTCCAGGTTTCCTAAGGAAAAAAAAAATGTTCTTTTTTTTTTTAAGGATTTTATTTATTTATTTGGCAGACAGAGATCAAAGTAGGCAGAGATGCAGGCAGAGAGAGAGAGAGAGAGGAGGAAGCAGGCTCCCTGCTGAGCAGAGAGCCTGATGTAGGTCTTGATCCCAGGACCCTGGGATCATGACCCAAGCCGAAGGCAGAGGCTTTAACCTACTGAGCCACCCAGGCGCCCCCAAAAAATGTTCTTTTGCTTCCATTAATACTTTTTCCCCATATGGGTTATCTTACATTCTGCTCTTGTCAACTTAAGAGAGAAAGTGTGTCAACGTAGAAATAAATTTTCACCAGAACAGTAGATGTATCTATCATTGTTATGAATGGCCTAGGAGACTGGGACATCTGAAGGCTGGCTAATTGACTGATTTTTTTATTTTATTTTATTTATTTTTTAAATTTATTTATTTGTCAGAGAGAGAGGGAGAGCGAGCGAGCGAGCACAGGCAGATAGAGTGGCAGGCAGAGGCAGAGGGAGAAGCAGGCTCCCCGCTGAGCAAGGAGCCCGATGTGGGACTCGATCCCAGGACTCTGGGATCATGACCTGAGCCAAAGGCAGCCGCTTAACCAACTGAGCCACCCAGGCGTCCCTATTTTATTTTTTTTAAAGATTTTATTTATTTATGAGATACACAGAGAGAGATCACAAGTAGGCAGAGAGGCAGGCAGGGGCGGGGGTGGGGGGAAGCAGGCCCCTTGCTGAGCAGGGAGCCCACGCAGGGTTGATTGATTGATTGATTGATTGAACTTCCTTATAGCTAAAGCAAAACTGAAATCTGGCCATTTATATGGTTTTCATTATTAATGTGATGCAAACACACCTTTTTTCTCAAAGGAAGCTCTTATCCCCATGGCACTAAGTGAAACAATAATCTCTGTAAAAAATGGAGAAAGAGGTTTTCTAGGATTGCTGAGGGCATAGAACCAACCACTGCTTGGTAAAAACAATTCTGTGAAGGCCAAGCCAGCATGTTCCACACAGCAGCTGAGAATAATCATGACCCAGTTTGTGACTCCGTATTAAGCACTGAAATGAATTTATGACAAACACAAAAACATGGAATAGAAGAATAAAAAACCAGTGTGTCTTCTGTGTAGGGGTACATGTGTATCTGACCAAGAAGTGAACTGTGTTTTCTACTGTGCATTACTCCGAGAGCCACGAGATGGCTGCACATACAATCCTTCAGGGATGACAAGTCTTTAAACAAACTGAGTTGGTCAGCAGTTCGGCTGATGTTAGATCCCACAACAAGGGTCCATAGTGCAAGCATTGGTTCTTACACCAGTGTCAGAATAGGATTTAGGGAAACTGAAGCCAGGAAGTTGAGGAATAAGGTTTGGTAGGCACAGTAATGGCCGCCCAAAGATCTTACACCCTAGTCCTGGGACATGGCAATGGGGACTTAGCATCCCTTGATAAAATAAGTGCCCAGGGTGCTTGAGAGAGCAAAGAAACAGATGGTAAGGTTGACATCATCCAGTGGAAACTGAGGAACACGCGTTGTACCTGACTGGACAGCTATCTCATCTGTGTGGCTGGAGTTCAAGTGAGCCCACAGTCTTCCTCAGGAGGCTGCTCAGTGGCAGAGAAGCCCACTAAACTCTGAAGCTTGCTCAAGGGAATACTGTGTCCAAACCCAGGAACTGGTGGGTATGTTTAATATTCAGAGGAACCATAAGACACTAGGTTGTGACTGTTTTCTTTTGTCTCCCTTAGAACATTTTTCCTAGAGTAGTAATTTTCTGTCTTACATCATATTTGTTTCCTTATTTTATGATTATAGGAAATGAACATGAAAATAATCTGCTACCTTCTGAGTATTTCCTTGACTAGAAATAAACATCTAACTGTAAAGACTATTAAAATAATAAATTAAATGTTTTATGTAACGCAGAGAATACTATAGTAAAGTGTGAGTGTGTCTGTGTAGTGAAGTGTGTATATATATAGTATAGTGAAGTATATGGTATTTTTTAATCTTCAACTATTATATAATAACAGTTAAAGGATATCTTCTATATTACTGGTTTAAAATATTTTTATTTTTTAAGGATTTTATTTATTTATTTGACATACAGAGATCACAAGTAGGCAGAGAAAGAAGGGGGAAGAAGGCTCCCGCTGAGCAGAAAGCCCGATGCGGGGCTCCATCCCAGGACCCTGAGATCATGACCTGAGCCGAAGGCAGAGGCTTAACCCACTGAGCCACCCAGGTGCTCCAGGATTTTATTTATTTATTTGACAGAGAGAGAAAGAGTGCATACAAGCCGGGAAGCTACAGAGGGAGAGGGAGTAGCAGGCTCCTTGCTGAGTGGGGATTGCATCCCAGGATCCTGGGATCATGGCCTAAGCTGAAGGCAGATGCTTAACTGACGAGCCACCCAGGTGCCCCTAAAAAATTTTATTTTTATAAAAAGATTACTATTTTACTGAATATGGGCTCTAGGAGGACCTTGAGGAATCATTATTATTAGCCTAACCTGAACCCTAAACCCCAGCACTATTTGACAGAGAGAGATCACAAGTAGGCAGAGAGAGAGAGAGAGAGAGAGAGAGGAGGAATCAGGCTCCTGGCTGAGCAGAGAGCCCGATGTGGGGCTTGATCCCAGGACCCTGGGATCAGGACCCTGGGATCATGACCCGAGCCAAAGGCAGAGGCTTAACCCACTGAGCCACCCAGGCGCCCCACCCCAGCACTATTAACTAGACTCTCATCTGTTCACTCTGACCAAATCCATGACTTCGGTGTACTTTATCCAAGGCTCCTAGGATCAGGAGACATTTTTGTCCCTGACAGTTAAATACCCACAGTGTTATTAGAGCCCAGCAGTAGGTGAACCTGGGATCAAAGACCCTATCTCAAGCTGGAGGAGGTCAGGAGGTGAAAGGAACAACAGGAAGTTCAGAATTGTGAAGAACCAAAAGCAAGTGGTCAGAAGGGCCACAAGATAATCACATGACAAATAGTAAAGGACATATAAGCCATCAAATTTCGCTCCAGCAGACCACGTCTTGCTGGCCTAGAGTTCCTTAGAGAATGAGAAGTGAGCCTTCTGGAGCATGCTTCTGCATTTCAAAAACTCTTTACTTCAGAAAATTCCAAACACATACAAAAGTAGAGCAAGGAGTATAATGAAGCACTGTGTGTCCATCACTTAACTTCAACAATTATCAATATTTTTCCATCATCTTTTCATCTGTCTCCAACCTCCCGCCTCCCCAATTCTGCCATCTTTTCATTTCCCTGGAGTATTTAAAAGGAAACCTACCCACTCTATAGGAGAAGATACTTGCAAATGACATATCAGATAAAGGGCTAGTATCTAAAATCTATAAAGAACTTACCAAACTCAACACCCAAAGAACAAATAGCCAATCAAGAGATGGGCAGAAGATATGACCAGACATTTCTTCAAAGAAGACCTACAAATGGCCAACAGACACATGAAAAAATGCTCCGCATCACTTGGCATCAGGGAAATACAAATCAAAACCACAATGAGATACAACCTCACACCTGTCAGAATGGCTGAAATGAACAAGTCAGGAAACGACAGATGCTGGCGAGGATGCGGAGAAAGGGGAGCCCTCCTACACTGTTGGTGGGAATGCAAGCTGGTGCAGCCACTCTGGAAAACAGCGTGGAGGTTCCTCAGAAAGTTGAAAACAGGGCTACCCTATGACCCAGCAACTGCACTAATGGGTATTTACCCAAAAGATATGAATGTAGTGATCTGAAGGGGCACCTGCACCTGAATGTTTATAGCAGCAATGTCCACAATAGCCAAACTATAGAAAGAGCTCAGATGCCCATTGACAGATGAATGGATAAAGATGATGTGGTATATACTTACAATGGAATACTCAGCCATCAAAAAAAAATGAAATCTTGCCATTTTTGCAAAACTGTAGGTGGAATGAGGGGGTATTATGCTAAGCAAAATAAGCCAATCAGAGAAAGACAATTATCATATGGTTTCACTTATATGTGCAGAAGATCACAGGGGAAGAGAAGGAAAAATAAAACGAGACAAAATCAGAGAGGGAGAAAAATCATAACAGACTCTTTTTTTTAACAAGATTTTATTTATTTATTTGCCAGAGATCACAAGCAGGCAGAGAGAGAGAGAGAGAGGAGGAAGCAGGCTCCCTACTGAGCAGAGAGCCCGTTGCGGGGCTTGATCCCTGGACCCTGAGATCATGACCCAAGCTTTAACCCACTGAGCCACCCAGGTGCCCCCATAACAGACTCTTAATCATAGGTGATGTATATTAAGGAGGGCATGTGATATAATGAGCATCGGGTATTATATGAGAATGATGAGGGATGCCTGGGTGGCTCAGTCAATTGAGTGTCTGCCTTCGGCTCAGGTCGTGATCCCAGGGTCTTGGGATCAAATCTGGCATTGAGCTCCCTGCTTGGCTGGGAGACTGCTTCTCCCTCCGCCTGCCATTCCCCCTGCTTGTGCTTGTGTGCTCTCTCTCTCTGATAAGTGAATCTTAAAAACAAAAAAAACAAAACAGAACTAAGAAGCTGTACTGGCTGTTACTCTCTTCACTTATACCCAAGCTTAAAAAAAAAAAAATGATGAATCACTGAACTCTACCTCTGAAACTCATAATACATTATATGTTAATTAATTAAATTTAAATTAAGAGAAAAAGATAAAGCAAAGTTAAACATTCTATTAATTCACTCATAAATACTTTTCTATATGTAACAGATAAGGGGTTTTAAAAACACAATGATACTTGGGCGCCTGGCTGGCTCAGTCAGAGAAGTATACAGTTCTTGATTTCAGGGGCTGTGAGTTCGAGCCCCGCATTGGGTATTATGAGATTACATAAATAAAACTTTAAAAAAATTAACTAAAAGCACAATGATAACAATATTAAAATTAATAATGATATTAAAATATTAATATTATCTAATACCAGACTGTGTTCCTTTTTCTGCTATCTGACAAATACCTTTTTAGAGAAGGTTTGTTCGAATCAGGACCTACACGTCACACACTGCATTTGGTTGATGTGTTCGTTGTCTCCACAGTCTGTACCAACTATCCCTTTCCTCTCCCCCTCCCTTTTCTCGTGCCAAGTATTTACTGATGCAAATCTTCCCCACTCTGGATTTGTTATCATGGTGTCATCTAATATGTCACTTTATCCACGTTCAAGGTAGTTCGGTCTAGAAGCCTGCTTTCGGATCCAGCTGTTTTGGTGAGAAGACTTTGTAGATCTGCTGTGCCTGTCCTCCTGCATCACATCAGGAGGGTGTGCATGGCTCACCTTTAGCGGCTTGAGATTGATTAACAAGCTCAGGTGCTTGTCAGGTTGACCCATTCATTAAAAGCTCCCCTCAGGGGCGCCTGGCCGGCTCAGTCGGTTAAGCATCCGATTCTTGATTTTGGCTTGGGTCATGGACTCAGGGTGGTGAGACTGAACCCCACATTGAGCTCTGCATCAGGCTTTGGGCTGGATCTGGAATCTGCTTGGAATTCTCTCTCTCTCTCTCTCTTCTTCTGTTTCTCCAACCACCACCAACACTCTCTCAAAAAAAAAAAACAAACAAAAAAACAAACAAACAAAAAAACCAAAACCAAAAAGCTCCCCCTCTGTGTTGAATGTAAGGTTTTAGTAGCCATTATAATTGCCCCCAAAAGATCCCTTTTCTTTTCTTTTCTTTTCTTTTCTTTTCTTTTAGTAGCTCACCTTTTCAGTGAGGAGCTCTCCCTCCCTCATCAATTATTCAGTTTCTCTGAGAGACAGTTTGTACAAGTAGCCTGCAGCACATTTTAGAAACGACATAGTGTGTCTGACATGCTTCTAACTGTGTCCTCTTTCTCATTCCAGCTTCCCACTGCTGGGAAGAGGAAGGTCCACTTGTATTAACTTTTATGCCCGAAGCACAGAAACTACTAATGAACGACAGAATTGATTGAGGGCTCTCCTCTCATCTCCCTATGCTCAGATTTTATTAGTCTTCAAAGTCCAGTTGCCACTGCCTTCATAAGGTGTCCCATGACTCCCCCACTTGGACAGTATCTGTTCCTCTTCTGAGCTTATCATTAGACAAACACTGCCTCTGTTAGACACTGGTCACTGTATCACTTTTTAAGGAACTTCCCCTTTATCCCTTGATAACAGTTATTTATGTATTTTATCTTCTATCCCAGGTTTCTTAGAAGCAGAGATCATGTTTGATTTGGCTTTCTGCCTCCATAGTGACTAGCATTTTTAGCCTTTTGTGAGAAGTCAATAATTACTTGTTAAATTTAAAAGAATAGTGAATTATGAGAAACTTTTGAGCCCTCACCACATTGGACTTTTTCTTCTCTCTCAAAGATGAATGGTTATGCTATGAATTTATTGCAGAATGCCAGTTTTTAATAACTTAGAAATATGGTAGACTTCTCTGCTATTAAAAATAAATTACGTTAATTAATCACCTCTTCTTATGTGAGATCCAGTTGGATTGCAACTCTGTAACCACCTAGATACCAAGATCACATTTTTTTCTAAAAGATTTTATTTATTTATTTGACAGAGATCACAAGTAGGCAGAGAGGCAGGCAGAGAGGAAGGGAAGCAGGGTCCCTGCTGAGCAGAGCGCCTGATGTGGGGCTCGACCCCAGGACCCTGAGATCATGACCTGAGCCGAAGGCAGAGACTTTAACCCACTGAACCACCCCCAAGATCTCAGCCCCCGAGATCACATTTTTACTTTCTTATAACATTTTTTTCCTGTTTCATCTGCCTTTATTTCCAGCTTTATTGAGATATAACTGACACATAGTACTGTGTAAGTTTAAGGTGTCCAGCATGCTGATTTGATACACTCTGTACTGCAAAATGATCACCACCACAGCAGTAGCTAATGTCTCCATTAAATCACATAATGACCGTTTCTTTTCTGTAGTGATGCCTTCAACTTTAGACGGCATCTAAAGTGAACTACTTCCTGAAGTACTCCTTAACCATAGTTGTTGTAAACAGCTACTGATAAATTAAGAATGGTGGTGGCTGGCTCAGTCGGGAGAGCATGCAATTCTAGATCTGAGGACTGAGTTAGAGGCCCATGTTGGGTGTAGAGATTGTAAGTAAGTAAGTAAGTAAATAAATAAATAAATAAAACCTAAAAAAAAAAAAAAGAATGGTGGTAGCATAAATATGTTTCAATCACTGTGAAAAACAGCACCCCTTTTTTTGATTTCTGCATTTGGAAAGAAATAAATCTGATTAGTCTAAACAAGAGTCAGGTAGAACAAGATGTAAAATTTCAAAACCTGAAAATGTAAACTTCAATTCTATATTTTTATGGTTGAATGATACTGCCACAGTGCCAGTATGTGACTGTTTTAATGAACAGTCTGATATAGTAAGAATGGTGGTGGCTTAAATTTGTTAATAAAATGGTACTGTGGATAAAAATGCCAGCAAAGCAACAAAAGGTCTTTCTTATCAAGAAATCAAGTTCTTCATTCAGACTGTGGTACTTATTCAGTTTGGCTCCCAGTAAGACGGGTACATCTCCAGCATTTGTGGCTTCATCTGAATCAAAACCTGTAAACTGAGATTAAATACATTTGTGCTCACTTCCAATACTTGCACATTCCTTGGGAAATTTGATAATACTTTATAAGCTTAACAATCAAAGAGCTCTTCAGTGGCTAAAATAATAGAAGTGTAGAACTTGGAGCTAGAAGGATTTCGACAAATATACCAAGAGAACATAAATATTTGAAATCGTATTTTTGCATGTTAAAGACAGAACATGGGAAATGTTAAACTCACCTCAAAAACCTGATCTTGAAGTGCTTTTTCTTTTGCAATTAACTCTCTAAAAGCTGTGATTTTGTCTTTATGTTCCAATAGCTAAGGAAAAAAGCGTTTTATATTTCAGAAAGGGAGAAGAAATAAAACTACATTCGATAACATTGATAATAAAATCATCAAGCCATGCCCTGTCTAGTCCCTGGTCTCCAACGATCTACTGTTTTTACAGCTCTTGTGCAGAAGGAAGTTCACACAGCAGATCAGAGACTACTCCCCTCAGGAAGGCCTGCTGGTCACGCTGCCCCCGACTGGCATCTGGGAATGTGCATTGCAGGAGGAGTGCCATCATTCTGTAATCTGAATGGCTCGTTGTGCCTAACCTATCTGCACAGAACGTGTCGTTTATACTGAATGCCTCTTTCCTTCTGGAAGGTCCAGTTTGGTACGTGCTAGGGGGACATGCCTATGTGAGCAGCCCATGATAAAAACCCTGGGTGCTGGGTCTCTAATGAGACCCTGGTAAAAATTTCACACGTATTATCACAGCTCATTGCTGGGAAAATGAAGTGCATCTTGTGTGACTCCACTGGGGAGGGGCTCTTGGCAGCTTGAACCTGGCTTCCTCTGGACTGTGCCCCAAGCCCCTTTTCCCTCTGCTGACTTTGCTCTGTAGCTTCTCATGGTGAAATATAGCTGTGACTATCACCGGGTCCTAACAGATCACGGAACCTGAGAGTGGGCTTGGGATCTCTGGGAGCTTATCCCAATATTCAGGTGTTTTTACAGTTAGGCTATCAGAATTCTTCTTTACAGGGAAAAAAAAAACTACCAACTTTTCCTAGATGTAATTTATAAGCATTTCTTATTTGTTCGTTTGCTCCTTTATGAAAATGACAATAAATTTTAATATTCAGTATTCATATTTCTCTCCAAATCAGTGAGGTAAAGTATGATACACAGAATTATTTTTATTATGAACTATTTCCAATATTTGTTTTTTAATTTTTTAAAAGATTTATTTATTTATTTATTTATTTGAGAGGGAAAAGCAAACTTCCTGCTGAGTGTGGAGCCCTACACAGGGCTTGGGGCTCGATCTCATGAACCTGAGATCACGACCTGAACTGAAATCAAGAGTTGGACAATTAACCGACTGAGCCACCCAGGCACCTCCAAAATTTCAAATATTTAAAAAAACAGAGAAAAAAAATGGAATGAACCTCCATGTAATTATCACCCAGCTTTGACTACTGATGGCTAGTGGACAATTTTGTATCATTTATACCTCCGACCATGCCCTCTTCCCTCCAATCCCCCCCTTCACAGAGTCAAATTACAGACACCACATCATTTCACCTGGCAATATTTCAGTAAATTTACCAAAACAACACAAATATCTGAAATTGTGTTTCTGTAACATCCTGCTTCAACCCTCAATGGGGCTTATTTTGGAAGGTTGGTTTAAGAAATGGAGGACAGTAGGGGTACCTGGGTGGCTCAGTGGGTTAAAGCCTCTGCCTTCGGCTTAGGTCGTAATCCCAGGGTCCTGGGATCGAGTCCTGCATCGGGCTCTCTGGTCAGCAAGGAGCCTGCTTCCTCCTCTCTCTCTGCCTGCCTCTCTGCCTACTTGTGATCTCTGTCAAATAAATAAATAAACTAAAAAAAAAAAAAGAAATGGAGGACAGTAATTTCTCTGTGTATCTGTTATTCCTTTATCAGGTTAGCTAGGAGACAAAGAGACTCTCCAGTGTACCCATAACAAGTTTTCTATCCACCTCAGTTCAGAGAAATAATTTCCTTATAATACCAGACTGAATTTGTTTCTATAATCAAAGATCCCGTATTTGACAATGCTTTTATTCCATCAGCTGATAAACTTGCCACTTCTGTATTCCTCTCACATTAAAACTGGCATAAGTTAACATCCTGCTATTGCCTTTTATTAGAGAGAGAGAGAGAGAGAGAGAGAGAATGAGCGGGAGGAGGAGAGGGAGAATCTCAAGCAGACCCGGAAGCTGAGCAAGAAGACTGACATGGGTCTCAATCTCACGACCCTGAGATCATGACCCGAGTGGAAACCAAGAGTCAGATGTTTAACCAACTGCGCCACCCAAGTGCCCTTCCAAAAACAACTCTTTTTAAAAATCCCAAATTTGGGGCGCCTGGGTGGCTCAGTGGGTTAAAGCCTCTGCCTTCGGCTCAGGTCATGATCCCAGAGTCCTGGGATCGAGCCCCGTATCGGGCTCTCTGCTCAGCAAGGAGCCTGCTTCCTCCTCTCTCTCTCTACCTGCCTCTTTGCCTACTTGTGATCTCTGTCTGTCAAATAAATAAATAAAATCTTTAAAAAAAAATCCCAAATTTGCAGAATTTCTTTATACTTTGATGTTATCTTTTTCTTTGATGATTTTTTCACCAAACATGATACAATTTTTAGAATAAACAATAAATACAGTACCTCTTTATCTAAACTTTTTTTCTTAAGATGGAAGTGCTTCAATTTTTGTAGCATTGTATCACTAACTTTCTCGCTCTCTTTGAAATGTGCAACATCGGGAGTGGTGATGTCCTAAGAGGAACAGTTTGAGAAGCTGTATTAAAAAGTTTTCAGTAAAGCTAAAAGGAGGACAGAAAACACACACACAAAATTTCCAGAATAAGTGACCAAACCAAAAGAGATAAAATATTGAACCCAGTTCTTCAATTACTCGTAAGACATCCAGTAAAGGATTAGTGTGGAAAGAATTCTTATATACACTTGTATATAAGCTGTTATTGGGCCAGAGTAGTATATTCGCTGGGAAGTTAATACTCATCTATAATAACAATACATGCTTTCACATTCACACATACATCCCACTTAGCCTGGCCTGGTCAGTTTATAAATCCAAACTTCAGCCAAATTGTTCTATCTGACACCAGAGTAACCAGATATCCTCAGCAACACTGAAGCTCTAGATATTTCAAGGGTACCCAGAATGAAGGTATTTGTATGTATAACCTCAGGGTCAAAAATGTGTGCATGAGTTGGACTGCCTGAGTTTGTATCTGAGTTCTGCTGTTTCACCCTATGTGAGACTTTGGATAAGAAACCTGACTGTTCTAAGCCTCAGTTTGTTTTTCCATGTTTTATTTTATTTGTTTTATTTTATTTTTATTTTTATTTTTTCCATTAAAAAAAAAAAGCCTGATGATATAAAGAATAGTGTAAGGACTGGAGGAGACAACCCATGAAAAGCAGGGACCAATAAACTTGAAAGTCTTCAAGGACAGGTTGAGTGCTGATTAAGGGTTGAACCTGTATTAGGGACAGGGCATACAATGTACCAAGTCTCTGATGTTGAAGGCTTCCGTTCTAGTGGGTGTGGGAGACCCAGAACAAGCAAACATAATGTTTGTTTGATGTGGGATGACACTGGCAGGAGGGCTGAGGACACATTTTTCCTTGGGAGGTGTGACAGAGAAGCAGCAGCCTGCAAGTAAGGCAGAAAGAATAGCAGCCTCCAGTGACATAGGTGGGGGGTGGGGAACCAAGCCTTATGGTGAGTAAGCAAATGTTCAAAGGAACAAAGTGGGATGGGAAGGTTTGTAGCTAAGAAGAATCTGTGCCACATTCAGACTCACATGGGTGAAAACCAAATTTTCAGGTGGATATAGTCAGTGGGCCACCACTTTGTGATCTTCTGCATAAAATGCTTGGCTCAGTTTTAGCACTAAATAAATGCTAGTGTTCAACAAACTTTAGCTGAAACTCAATAAAAATAAGCATTGTGTTGGATCAGAAACATCACAGACCATGCCCCCCAATTTTGGCTCAGATGACTGCACTTAAGATCAAAGAAATGGTGAACCCGGGTGGCTCAGTTGGTTAAGTGTCTGCCTTGGGCTCAGGTCATGATCTCAGGTCCTGGGATGAGTTCCGTTTCAGGCTCCCTGCTCATTGGGGAGTCTGCTTCTTCCTCTCCTTTGCCCCCTCGCCCATGCTCATGCTCTCTCTCTTCCTTGCTCTCTCTCAAATAAATTAAAAAAAATCAGAGGGGCGCTTGGGTGGCTCAGTGGGTTAAAGCTTCTGCCTTCGGCTTAGGTCATGATCCCAGGGTCCTGGGATCGAGCCCTACATCGGGCTCTCTGCTAAGCAGCGAGGCTGCTTCCCTTCCTCTCCCTCTGCCCACCTCTCTGCCTACTTGTGATCTCTGTCAAATAAATAATAAATAAAATCTTAAAAAAAATCAGAAAGATGGACATTAATAGAAGAGGAAGAAAAATAATAGCTCATTTGAGAAGCTAGCATATGCCATGCCCTGTAACATGCTCTCTCGTTAAATGCAGTGCTTGTCACCTCCCAGGGCAGTGGCAAGTATCATTTCTTCTACTTAGGAAGAGGAAGCTAAGGCTGATAAAGTCACTTGGCCAAGTCACACAGCCAGGAAGTGGTGAAGTCAGGATTTGAACTCGCCTGACACCAACTTCGTTCTTTATTCCACCAATGTACACAACTCCCTAATGCCCTCCCTCTGCCCCAAAGCTAAATTTTGGATTGGGTGAGCAGCTTGCTGATAGAACACTTACCAATCACTAGGGGCAGACTGAGCCAGACAAGACTACTGCTCTGATAGAGTTTCTAGGACATGTAAAAGTAACCTAAATGAAGGTTCTTCCAATTTTTGATCCCATAACTTAACTCTGTGGCTTTAGATTGCCTCTTTGGTTTAGTCTGACCTCGACATTTCTCCCTCCCCCAATAAAAAAAATATGAATTTTTAGAAAATTACCTGGGATTTGAGAAGTCCTACCATCAGAGTCGGAACACTGTGAATTTTGGAGACCAGCTGAGAAGTCCTTTTCACATCTGGGGGACTCGGGCTTTTTTCACCAGGTGAGCAGTTCAACAACAAATTAGAATCCTATGTGTAAACAATTCAGACATGTCGGGATAAAGATAAAGAATCTGGATTGCTCTTTAAGTAAAATGCTGAATTACATACAACTCTTAAAAACTCTGAGCAAGGGTGGTAAACAAGAAAAAATATGCAGCCAAGAATACTTTATCTGGCTAGGATGTCACTGAAAATAGAGAGCTAAAAAGCTTCCAGAACAAACAGAAACTAAAAGAATTTGTGATCACCAAACCAGCCCTACAAGAAATATTAAAAGGGGTCACCTAAGCAAAGAGAGAGCCCAAAACTAACACAAACCAGAAAGGAACAGAGACACTTTACAGGCAATACAATGGCACTAAATTCATATCTTTCAATAGCTACTCTGAATGTAAATGGGGCTAAATGCCCCAATCAAAAGACACAGGGTATCAGAATAGATAAAAAAGCAAGACCCATTGATATGCTAATTGCAAGAGGCTCATTTTAGACCCAAAGATACCTCCAGATTGAAAGGAGGGGGGTGGAAAACAATTTATCATGTTAATGGACATCAAAAGAAAGCTGGAAATCCTTGTATCAGAAAAACTAGATTTTAAGTCAAAGACTGTAATAAGAGATGAGGAAGGACACTATATCATAACTGAAGTGTCTTTTCAACAAGAAGATCTAATAATTGCAAGTATCTATGCCCCTAACATGGGAGCAGCCAATTATATAGACCAATTAATAACAAAATCAAAGAAACTCATCGGCAACAATACAATAATAGTAGGGGATGTTAACACCCCCCTCATTGAAATGGACAGATCATCTAAGCAAGAGATCAACAAGGAAATAAAGGCGTTAAATGACACCCTGGGCCAGATGGCCATCACAGATATATTCAGAACATTACATCCCAAAGCAACAGAGTACACATTCTTCTCAAGTGCACATGGAACATTCTCTAGAACAGATCACATCGGTCACAAATCAGGTCTCAACTGGTACCAAAAGATTGGGATCATTCCCTGCATATTTTTAGACCACAATGCTTTGAAATTGGAACCAATCACAAGAGAAAAGTTGGAAAGAACTTAAATACATGGAGGCTAAAGAGCATCCTACTAAAGAATGAATGGGTCAACCAGGAAATAAAAGAAGAATTAAAAAAATTCAGGTAAACAAATGAAAATGAAAACACAACTGTTCAAAATCTGTGGGATACAGGAAAGGCTGTCCTAAGAGGGGAGTATATAGCACTACAGGCCTTTCTCAAGAGAAAGGTCTCAAATGCACAGCGTATCCTGACATCTAAAGGAGTTGGAGAAAGAACAGCAAATAAAGTCTAACCCTAGCAGGAGAAAAGAAATAATAAAGATTAGAGCAGAAATCAATGAAATAGAAACCCAAAACAAAAACAGTAGAACAGATCAATGAAACTAGGATCTGGTTCTTTGAAAGAATTAATAAGATTGATAAACCCCTGGCCAAACTTATCAAAAAGAAAATAGA
>PISX010027224.1:0-23284 GCA_004024625.1 Mellivora capensis | reverse complement strand
TTGATAAGTTCTTTATAGATTTTGGACACTAGCCCTTTATCTGATATGTTGTTTGCAAATATCTTCTCCCATTCTGTCAGTTGTCTTTTGGTTTTGTTAACTGTTTCCTTTGCTGTGCAAAAGCTTTTGATCTTGATGAAATCCCAATAGTTCATTTTTGCCCTTGCTTCCCTTGCCTTTGGCGATGTTCCTAGGAAGACATTGCTGCGGCTCAGGTCGAAGAGGTTGCTGCCTGTGTTCTCCTCAAGGATTTTGATGGATTCCTTTCTCACATTGAAGTCCTTCATCCATTTTGAGTCTATTTTCGTGTGTGATGTAAGGAAATGGTCCAATTTCATTTTTCTGCAAGTGGCTGTCCAATTTTCCCAACACCATTTATCGAAGAGGCTGTCTTTTTTCCACTGGACATTCTGTCCTGCTTTATTGAAGATTAGTTGACCATAGAGTTGAGGGTCTATTTCTGGGCTCTCTATTCTGTTCCATTGATCTATGTGTCTGTTTTGTGCCAGTATCATACCATTGTGTTTTCATTATCAGTTGTTTCCATGAATTTTTTCAATTCTTCTTTAATTTCCTGGTTGACCCATTCATTCTTTAGAAGGATGCTGTTTAGTCTCTATGTATTTGGGTTCTTTCCAAATTTCCTCTTGTGATTGAGTTCTAGCTTCAGAGCATTGTGGTCTGAAAATATGCAGGGAATGATCCCAATCTTTTGATACTGGTTGAGACATGATTTATGACCCAGGATGTGATCTATTCTGGAGAATGTTCCATGTGCACTCAAGAAGAATGTGCATTCTGTTGCTTTGGGATGGAATGTTCTGAATATATCTGTGATGTCCATCTGGTCCAGTGTGTCATTTAAGGCCTTTATTTCCTTGTTGATCTTTTGCTTGGATGATCTGTCATTTCAGTGAAGGGGTGTTAAAGTCCCCTACTATTATTGTATTATTGTCAATGTGTTTCTTTGATTTTGTTATTAATTGGTTTATATAATTGGCTGCTCCCATGATAGGGGCATAGATATTTAAAATTGTTAGATCTTCTTGTTGGAGTATAATACAGTGTCCTTCCTCATCTCTTATTAGAGTCTTTGGCTTAAAATCTAATTGATCTGATCTAAGGATTGCCACCCCAGCTTTCTTCTGATGTACATTAGCATGGTCAATTTTTTTCTACCCCCTCACTTTAAATCTGGAGGTGTCTTTGGGTCTCAAATGAGTTTCTTGTAGGCAGCACATTGATGGATTTTGTTTTTTTATCCATTCTGATACCCTGTGTCTTTTGATTGGGGCATTTATCCCATTAACATTCAGGGTAACTATTGAGAGATATGAATTTAGTGCCACTGTACTGCATGTAAGGTGACTGTTAACTGTATATTGTCTCTATTCCTTTCTGACCTACTACTTTTAGGGTCTCTCCTTGCTTAGAGGACCCCTTTCATTATTTCCTGTAGAGCTGGTTTGGTATTTACAAATTCTTTCAGCTTTTGTTTGTCCTGGAAGTTTTTTGTCTCTCCTATTTTCAATGATAGCCTAGCTGGATACAGTATTCTTGGATGCATGTTTTTTCTCATTGAGCGCTCTAAATATATCATGCCAGTTCTTTCTGGCCTGCCAGGTCTCTGTGTTTAAGTCCACTGCAATCTAATATTTTTACCATTTTATGTTACAGACTTCTTTTCCTGGTCTGCTTTCAGGATTTTCTCTTTGTCACTAAGACTTACAAGTTTTACTATTAGATGACAGGGTGTGGACCTATTCTTACTGATTTTGAGGGGGGTTCTCTGCACCTCCTAGATTTTGATGTTTGTTTCCTTTGCCATATTAGGGAAATACTCTAAAATAATTCTCTCCAATATACCTTCTGCTCCCCTCTCTCCTTCTTCTTCTGGAATCCCAATTATTCTAATATCGGTTCATCTCATGATATCACTTATTTCTCTAATTCTCCCCTCATGGTCCAGTAGTTGTTTGTCTCTCTTTCACTCAGCTTCTTTATTCTCCATCATTTGGTCTTCTGTATCACTAATTCTTTCTTCTGCCTCATTTATCCTAGCAGTAAGAGCCTCTATTTTTTATCACACCTCATTAATAGCTTTTTTGATTTCAGCTTGGTTAGATTTTAGTTGTTTTATTTCTCCAGAAAGGGCTTTTATCTCTCCAGAGAGGGTTTCTCTAATATCTTCCATGCCTTTTTTGAGCCCAGCTAGAGCCTTGAGAATCGTCATTCTGAACTCTAGATCTGACATATTACCAATGTCTGTATTGATTAGGTTCCTAGCCTTCAGTACTTCCACTTGTTCTGTTTTTGTGGTGAGTTTTTCCACCTTGTCATTTTTTCCAGATAAGAGTATATGAAGGAGCAAATAAAATACTAAAAGGGTGGCAAAGACCCCAGGAAAATGTGCTTTAACCAAATCAGAAGAGACCCCAAATCATGGCGAGGGGGAGAAAGGGGATAAAAAGAAGTTCAGGGAAAAAAAAATTAAAAAAAGAAAACAAATAAAGAAGAAATATAAAAAAGAAAAAAAATATATATATATATATTAGACTGGTGACTAGGACAGGGTAACCCAACTTAATTTTGGGGTATTTTGGTCTCTTAGAAGAAAGTACCTCCCAAAATTTTAAAGAATGAAAAACATATATAAGGGTAAACACAATGAAGGGATGGAATATGCCTATAAAGATGAAAAAAAAATTTTTTAATTTCTAAAAAAGGAGTTGATACAGTAAGTTGGTAATGTAAAATAAGAAAAAGAAAGTGGAGAGAATTTGCTCGGGCTGGTGACTAGAACAAGCCCAGAGCTAGATTTAGGGTATATTTTGATCTACTAGAGGAAGTTGTACCCCAAATATTTTAGATGAAAAAAACCCTATGTGTATACAAAAAATAAAGTCAAATACTATGAAGGATAAAATATGACTATAATAATGAAGGTTCAAAAAAGATTATTATTTTTTTGGAAAGGTATTGTTAAGATAAATTAAAAAATGTTAAAAACGAAAAAGGTAAAAGTTAAAAAAAATTAGCAGAAGAAAAAAAATAAAATTAAAGATAAAATTAAATTAACTGCAAGACTAAAGAATCATGGGGAGAAAGCCATGAATTCCATGCTTTGCTTTCTCCTCCTCTGGAATTCCACTGCTCTCCTTGGTAAGTGAACTTGGTCTTGGCTGGATTTCTTGTTGCTCTTCTGGGGGAGGGGCCTGTTGTAGTGATTCTCAAGTGTCTTTGCCCGAGGCAGAGCTGCACCGCCCTTACCAGGGGCCGGGCTAAGTAATACGCTAGGTTTTGCTTTCGGGAGCTTTTGTTCCCTGAATGCTTTCCATAGAGCTCCGGAGGATGGGAATGAAAATGGCGACCTCCCAATCTCCAGCCCAGAGGAGCCGAGATCCTGGGGCCCCACTCCACAGTGCGCCCTCAGAGAAAAGCCCCAATCACTCCCGTCTCCCTGGCCTCCCGGCTGTGCTCCAAGCTCACCCAGCCTGCGACCAGTTCAAGGTAACCCAGAGCTGAGAGCTCACTCCTCGGCTCTGTCTCTGTAGCCGGCTTCCCCGCTCTAATACCTGTGAGCTCTGTGACACTCAAACACCCCCGATCCTTCTGTGACCCTGCAGGACCTGGGGCCATGCTGACCCCATGTGGGCTTCACCCCGGTTTAGCCTCTGGAGCGATGTCCCTCAGTGGAGCAGAGTTTTAAAAGTCCCGATTTAGTGCTCCGTTGCTCCGCCGCTTGCTGGGAGCCAGCCCCTCCTCCGCAGTCTATCTTCCCGTTGCTTTAGATTCACTTCTCTGCCGGTCCTACCTTTCAGAAATGGTTGATTTTCTGTTTCTAGAATTGCTGTTCTTCTTCTCTTTGATCTCCCGTTGAATTTGTAGGTGTTTGCAATGGTTTGATGAGCTATCTAGCTAATCTCTTGCTACCCAATGTAGTCTCAGCTGCTACTTCTCCACCATCTTGACTCCTCCCCCCTCAAAAAAATTTTTAAATGGCAGAAATATACTTACTACACATTGTCTCTCACTCCAGATTAATATCCAAGTCAGGTGCCACCAGAATAGAGAGAGATAAAGGAGATAATTGTACCTTCCTATCTTCAAAAAGGTATTCATTTGCAAATAGGTAAAATTAGGCTCAGGAAATGGGAAAATAATCCATTTTTCAATTAAGTTTGTGCCATTGTAGGACACCTATCTTCTTATAAAAGAGCTCCACTTTGTACAGCTTGTATCTCAGCAAATGGTGGAACGAGCAAAAGACACTAGTCCCTATTCTGACCCTTTCTAGCTATGATTTCAACAAGTCACTTTTCCTCTGTGTGCTTCTGGACCTTCATCTGTAGCATGGAGAAAATTGTGTTGCCCCTCATGACTCTAAGCTATTGTGAAGACCAAAGGAGATGGAGATGAGTAGAGGAGATAAAGGTGATGCTTGGGGAAACATTGCCAAACCTCTAAAAGGTTTACTCTGTTGCCATGGTGATAATAATGCTAATGATGTTATTTGATCACTTCTCCACCCCAACCCCTTTACCACCCCTACTCCTCTCCTACCCCTGGACACTCATCCCAGATATGATGGTGTCAGGGAGGACATCATAAAGGAACCTGCTTAAGTAGGAAAACAAGAGACCCTGTAAACCAGAAAGTAACTCTCATAGGAAAGGACAATTAGTTAATGCCTCTAAAAATGAAATGTCAAAACCCTTCTAAGAGGAAAAGTGTTGTGGTTGCAAGGTACAAACCAGGGGTGAACCACTAGGCTTCCGAGGTAGCAGACCAGCCTGAAAGGCAGAACACACCTCCCGGTAGCTAAAAAGCAGAGAGGTGGCACAACCAAAAAGTCTACAAGACACTTTCACTGCAGCAGAGAAAGGGGGACACCCTGGCTGAATGCTGATGTATGATTAAACCGGATTTCTTCCTGCAGCTCTAGCTGCAGAATCACACTACCCTAACCAGCTGAACAGAGACACAACTGTTCCAAGCACAACTCTCCCTAAGTGAAATGGGCTCCCATAATCCAAGACAGTTACGGGCAAATCAAAACTGTAAATTCAGGAAAGAGCCCAACAGGCTCCAAGCACACCAGAGTGAAGCAGTACGCCTCATCTTGGTACAAACTGGCACCCAAAACATGTAACATCATCTTCAAATGCCTGTGTGACCAAACCAAATACTGAATGTCAACACGGGCAGTCTCCAAGTGGCTTCTAAAACAGAGGTAGGAGCTCTAGTCCCAATGTTAGGAGTTCACACTTGCATAAGCCATCGGCTTTCCAAACACAGAAATGATGGAGCCTTACAGAGGCAGAAAAGTCAAATACATAAAACCTAGATAAACATCTCTTTCTAGTGGGAATTGAACGAAACCACAAAGCAGTAAAAAGAACCAAGGCCTTGAACCTACTGAGCTCTGGCAGGAAGAAACTGCAGGAGGTCCAGCCCCCATCGTTTCGAAGTTAAAAGTACTCCCTGTGAAAAGGGGACCTGCGGCCCGGCTGGTTTGAAGGGTGGAGTTGGAGGTGCATAGAAACCCAGTCCTCAGAAAGGTAGCTAAATCAAACTGTTACCAACTACCACCTGTGGCTGTAGGTTCAAACAAGCTGAGGGACAAGGACGGTGAGGAGTCACAGACAGAATCTGAAGATCCGGAAATGAATGAGGCCACCCACGGGTTCTGCCAGTAGATCTGAAACAGCCCATCCGAGGGCAAGAGCCCTCAGAACAATCAAAATCTGACCGAGCCTGGAGATTCGAGGAAAAGGAAAAGTGAGAGGGGTGTAAACGGAACTGCCCCCACAAAGTAGAACCAGACACGACATCAAAACAGGAACACGATCTCACTGCACGATTAATTTTACAGATTAGTCTGATGACCACTTTAAGCTTAATATCCTCAGGAAGTTCAAAAAGATAAAGAAAAAAACTCCCATTTAGAAAACAAATTATAATAGGGGAAACAAAGTACAGAAAGAAATGAAAAAATATTTTTTGAAAAGAAAAATATGGTCGGTGGAAAATAGCAATAGACATGATAATGTTAAGGAGGGCCTGTGGTAGATGAAACAGACACCTGGAGAGTTACAGGACGGAAGTGAGTGATTTACCGGAATGCAGCATGAAAGCGCACTTGAGAGATACCACACTCCAAATTAGACATTTCAGAGAAAGAGAACAGAAACTGTGGTGGAGAGGCAATCTCCAAAGAGAGAGTAAAGGAGAAAGTACCTGAATCAGAGTTTGCCACTCAAAACTGTGCTTCAAGAACCTTCCCAGGGAAAAGTAAAACCGCATCTAGACACACCACAATGGAATTGCAGGATACCAAGGAAAAAGAGAAAAGCTACAAGCAACCTGTGCAAAAGGCATAGTTTACCTACAGAGGAAAGGACATGTAATAATAAACTATCCTAAGTTAAACAAAATAGTGGAATTACCCTCCAACCCTAGAACTCCAAAGATTAGCCTCACACTAATGTCAGTGGGGAGTCAATCTGACACTCTTTCACCCAGGGATATGGGAAGGGGACTAAGGTAGTCCCAGATTGGTTGTGCACCCCTGTATCCCAGCGGGAAGGAACACACATTCTCACATCAGGAAAGCATTCTCAAGTTGGGCCCCAGGAGGCTCACAGATTAATTTCAAATAAATATGAATTCACAATTAGAGTTTGTCAAACCCAGAAGAAAACAAATCACATGGTAAAATGTCAGCAAAAACAAAAAACAATCCCCAAATACATTATGTATTTACACGATCAGAGTAAAAATTACATGTTTGAAATATTTACAAAATAAAAGATGTAGCCACAAAAATGAACTATCAATGTCAAAAGTGACTAGGAAGATTCAAAAAAGAACCCAGTAAAATGTTCAAGAAACTAGTTTTACTTTGTTGTTTAAACCAAAAACACAATGAATGATCTAAACAACAGAATTCATGAAGTAGAGGACAAATTTGAAGAAACTACCCATATGTGGCTTGGAAAAAAAGTCTATGGGAAATAGGGAAGGAAAATTAAGAAATGAGCAGGATAGGATGAAAAGTTTTAATTCAAGTTCGGAAGGACATTCAGGACCTTCACTCACAGGAGCAGAAGTCTGTATTATCGGATTTACCTGTGAACCTTTGGGCCATTTTCTACTGAGCCCTTCCACAAACAGCTTAAATTTCTTGCCTGTAAAGCCTCGCTTTGCCACCCATCTCATCTGTCTCCCTTTAGAGTAATTATCCAAACCCACGAATTACATTATGTTGCACATTCTCTGCTTTTTTGCTATCTCTTAGAGAGCTAGCCCCAGAATACGTCATGAATTCATCTTGTTGGGAAATAGGACAGCTGAACAGGCCTCTCATTACACAAGTTCCACTAGGTAGAAAGGAAAAATAAGGGGGGAAAGGGAGTTAAGTGGGGGAGGATGGTTGCTTATAACAAAGGCCAGGGAACAATATCCCAAGCAGATGAAAGAAAAACGTAGGTCTCTTAAAAATAACTTACTAAGAGATCCAGTAAGAGGGGGGACAAAAAGAAGTGTAAACTGGGAAAGAAGACTACAGAATATGGATTTTTAAGAGGTGGGGGAGGGAGGCAATAAAAATTCTTACAAGGAAATATAAAAATGTAACAGCCGAACATAACCAGTTCCATGGAAAATAAAATTAGAGCTGAGGAAGTCTAAATTGAGAACCTTTCTTATAATGTGCAAGGAAAGATTTTTTAAAAACACCCAGACCACAGAGGGACAACATAACAACTATGCAAAGGGGCATTAAACATGGAACAGAGGAATGCTCAAAGAAAACTTTCTTGGTTGAAAAAAAAAAAAATGAAATCGAGTATGCAAATTAGAAGGACTCACCGTTTTTCAGACAAAATCAATCTGGGTCTCCCTGGGCCAAAATTAAGGTGTCTGCAAGCTGTGTTCCCTTCTGGAACTCTAGGGGAGAATCTGTTTCCTTGCCTCTTTCAGCTTCTAGAGATGCCTGCTTTCCTGGTTTGCGCTCCTTTCCACCCTTCCTTCATTCCCAAAGCCAAGGGGGTGCAGACCAAGTTCTCAGGCCCTACCACACCATCTGACTCTTCCTCTCTGCCTTCCTCTTTTAAGAACACTTGTGATAATACTGGATCCACCTGAATCGTCTGCAACATAAATGCCCTTTGCCATGCAAAGCAACATAGTACCAGGTTCCAGGGATTAGGAAGTGGACAGCTTGGGGGTAGGGGGATTATTTTGTCTACCTAATTTAGCCTCCTAATAGAGTTTGCTTAATTGTGTTTTGGAATCTGTAAGGATGCCATACCATCTAATTTAGCTGGTGCTCTCCTAAACATCTGAGCCATTTTTAAAATTAACTTGTTTATTTTTTTAAGATTTTATTTATTGATTTGAGAGAAAGAGTACACAAGTTGTGGGGGGAGGGCAAAGGAAGAGGGAGATGCAGATTTCCCACTGAGCAGAGAGCCCAAGACCAAGTGGGCCTCGATCCTGTGGTATTGGGGGATCATGACCTGAGCCAAAGGCTGACCCTTAACCCAGTGAGTCACCCAGTTGCTCCCGAGCCATCTTCTACTTAGTCCTTAAACATCCAGCTTAAAATTCTTCTTCACTATGACACCTTTTCTGCTACCTCCACAGTCCTATCTCCCCCTTGAACTATGATCTAGACCAAAAATATTCACAGAATTTCTGGAACAATAATTCCTTTATTTACTGTGTTACTTTTATAGTTCTGTTTCATGTGTATTTTTACCCCATCAAAAGCTTTCATCTCTATGGGGAAAAAATTGTTTATAAAGCATTCATATGAGTAATTATAAAATGGTATGAAGCTTTAAAAAACAGAAAGCCAAAGTGAATATACAGTATCATGTAATCATTGAAGGAAATGTAAGGAAATATGAAAGGGACATGGAAATTACCATATAGTAATGTAACTGAAGTGTTCATCTCTTTTTAAAATGCTTGTTTTTTCTATGTTCTGCCCTGTGGCAAGTGTGCCCCATATCCTTTTTGCCCACGTCTGAGGTCACCTGCAGCTGCAGAGGACAATTTCCAGACTGCTGATACATCCCAACCTCAAGGCGGGTGACTCTCAAATTCTCTGCCCAGGGGGTTTTCTCAGTCTTCTTTGGAGCTTGCTTAACCTACACAGAAAACTTCCTAGAAAGGCAAGGGAATCAGTGATGAGCAACTCACAACTAATGAGGGATAAGAGATGGGGATAAATTGCCCCTTCCCTGCCCCATAGCATGTGTGAGGCACAATCTACACAATTCCCAAAAAGGACCCCACTGGGATTGAACCCCAGTTGCCCGCAATGGCAACCCATCTATTCGTGCACACTTCAGCAGTTTTTCACTCCTCCCTGTTTCCTTTTCTCCATTTCATTACTTTTGCTTCCTGGGATCACTTTCTGTATAAACCACCAGCTGTAGGAAAATAGCTCAGCTGTAACACCTGGCAATCTTGCAGGTATCCGCATAAGCAAAGGCTTAAACTGCCTTACCAGATTCTTGGCAAAACCATTCCTATTCCATCTGAAACATGGGAGGACAGGAGGTCTGTCAGGAGCTGATATGGGGCCATCTTCCACTGGCCTCCCCACTGACCATTACAGGATGTTTTCTCACCACCTCCCACATTCTGATGAGGTCTAGGACCTTCTGCCTTGGCCACATCAGCATAGAGCCACAGAATATGAAACCCCTGGTGTAGCACTCTGTCTTGATCTAAACTCATGTTGCAGTCTTCTGGGTCCTTTTGCTTCCATGTGTGTGACAAGGGTCAAGGATGGCTGGCCCCTTTAACTTATTTTTCATTTTGTTGTAAGTAATCAAATGTGTAATCTAAAAGTGGCTCAGTCTATCTTTACCATTTGAATTATCACACCTTGTCTTTGCCCTCTTTTTTATGTGTGAGCTGGACACCCATCCCCAAGTCCTTGTCTCGGGGTCTGCATGTGGAGGAACTGAAATTAAGATAGTGATATATCACTTTTATCATTGGTCACCATGTGATCTTTTTTTAAAAATCTGGATATAAATACATCATAATATATGAATTTGAATTTGTAAACAGTGTTTGTGAATGTGTGAAAGCAAATAAGGCCATAAGGAAAAGTCCCCAAAATGTAAATGATGATTATATCTAGGAAGAGGGCTTTTATTTTTGTCTCTCCACTTTTCATAGTTTCTAAACTTTCCATCATGAGCACTATTACTTTTACAATTTTTAAACTATTTTTTAATTGGGAAAAATATTTGAAATATATGTGGCAAGCACTTTTATCCTTTAATAGAGATGTTTTTATATATCACCATGTCAAATGCAGACGTTCTAAAATAAAAGTGGACAAAGGACATGAACAAGCTAAGAACAAAAGAAATATAGATGTTAGTGAACATGTGCAAGGCAGTTCAACCTTAGAGCATCATTAATCAAATAGACAAAAATTATAATGAGGTGCCACTGGCAAATTTACATGATAATATCCTATGTTAGCAGCAGGCGTACACTATTATTAGGAGTAAAAACTGATCCTAACTCCTGGAGGCATTTTACAAAGCTTTATAAATGTTCAATTTCTTAACATTGGTGATACTCCCCAAAAGAATTTTCCTCTGGGAAAAGCAGAGATACTCACCAGAAGTTCTGCACGGAAGTGTTATTTCTAAGTGATGGGATTTTTATGTGTGATTTTTATTTTCATTTTCATAGTTTTCTGTAGTTTTCAAATATTTCCACTAACTATGTAGAGCCACAGAGAAGCAGGAAAACAAAGTGAAAATTATTTTCTACTTTAAAAGATAAAACATGAACCAAAAATTAAATTCCACAAGAGAGGCATCACCTTTTTTGCTTTTCCTACTTTCAAGCCATTAAAGCGTACAAGAAGGATGTGAGCAAACTAATTTATCACAGCAGGCCACATGCAGAGAGAAAATAGAATTCCCTATTTGTTTCACCGCCTTGACATAGAATCAACATGGTTTTTCTCTAAAATCTAAAAACTAAAGAATAGAATGACTTGGCAGCAGAAGTGAACCGAAGGCAATTTTCTTTCTATCTGTATCTTAGTACTCAGTTACTTTTCAGATGTCATCTATAGACATTTTCTGCATTAACAACCCCTTACTTACCATTGCTAAATCACATAATGGATAGAGCCAATTACTGCAAGAAATAGACTCGCACATACTTCATTCTTCACACAATGGATGTTAACATTGAAGCTATGATGAGGAGAAAAATAGGGATGTTTTCTTCTCAGAAAATGATCGCTTTGACTTTAATTTAAGAGCTAGAACATTTTAATGTCAACTCCTTTCATTTGATGATCAGGCCTTTCTTGTTCTTGTGAATTCATACTTAGATATTTTGAATTAATGTTAAGATACTCACATCCTAGAACATGAAGGGACTTTCTTGTATTTGCCAGTAAGGAAAAATAATCTTACCGTTTCTTAATCAAATCAGCAATTTCTTACATTTTAAAGTGCACATTTCATCAAATCAAAGATGCCATCACTTTAAGGCACTAAAGATCCATCATTACTTTAGAATCATGGAAAAATACTGCAAAGTAAACTATGAGAAAGTGCACATCTCAATTATACATGCACACCCATTTCCGAAAGGTTCAGTGAGGGGTTGGGGAGTGTATCTGAGAAACAAAGTATGCAGAGTTTGGATGGTTCAGCCACAGACTGGGGGCAGTTCTTGTTCATTTCATTAATTTTCTGCATTCTTATTTCTGAAAGGAAATGGCAAGCTTATAAACATATTCAAAGCTAAACCACTCAAAGACAAGCCAAAGAAAGGGAGATTCAGGCTCCAGACCCTGGAACGTTGCCTCTGAGCAGCGACGTGCTGCAGCCAGGCTCAAGCCAGAATAAGCAAGCAGGTTGTTAAATTGTCAAGACTCATGGGATTTGGTTGTTACAGCCAACTAGTAAAAAGGAAATCATGTTTCCTCGAATTAAATATATTCTATTAAGAACCAGGGTAATGCTCAAAACGCATCACCTCCTAATTATTTTGCTACATCTTACTATTACCTATGCTCTTGAGATTATTTATGGTTAATGTATCTGAACGGCTGAAATACTGCATAGTAGAGATTCATAGCACATCTCTCCAGCTGTGCATTCCATGATGTCACATCTCTTTCCAGCTGTGCATTCCATGATGTCACAGTGGTAGCTTGATATCAGCCAATGGAGGGAGTATTTCACCATGGAAATCAGCAAATATTACAAATCAAGGCTTTGTCCCTCCCAGATTGCCTATTATTCAACATTCACCAGCACACCACTGTGTGCAATAACAAAAAAGTTTGGCTCTAAGATGGAAACTCTAGCTACATGTTATACATATTAAACATCAATTTATACGAATACAGAAGACAACAGCGGAGCATGGATCGTAGAAAGCCTAGGCAGCAGGGATGCTAAAATGAAAAAGCAAAATCTTAACACTGACCTTAAAACAAATTGAAAAGCTCCTATATATATATATATATATATATATATATATACACACACACACGTATGTAAATACATGTATATAGTGTGTGTATATATGTACATATATAAAAGATTTATATTACCCAAATTATTCAGGGGGAAGGAAAGTTTACTTGAGTTCTCAGCATTCAAATTTCAGTATTCCAATGTCCGAATGACCTTCTTACCTTGACTGCTTAATAAAATGCAGAATGTTACACGTTGCAATTTTTTACCATATGGAACCTCTAATTTGAGTGGGATTACAATTTTTCCATAGTTTCCCACTAAATGAGAGACAATATTACTATCATTTTTCAATGACAACAACCTGGCATGAATCTGACTACATAATGTTGCCCTCAGAATGACCCTCCTCATCTACAGACCAGTGAAATAAATCCAAATGGGTCAAATAAAATTTGTATGCTGAACACCGGTGACTGAAGCAACAATCTTTTATCATTTTCTATCATTTTGTAAAGAATGATATTAAAACATTTCTGTATAAAATAGTAAAAACAAAACAACAACAACAACAAAAAACCATAATCTCATAAGATGTCAAAGACTGCAGCATACTGTCCTTTGCCTCCTATCTGAGGACTCAGATAACCTGGAGAGGTTTATTTATGAGTATTCATGTAAATCCCATTAGGCTCTTCTTAATACCCACTGGCACTTTAGAGAGAATATATTTTATTTTATTTGCATTTACCTAATGCAATTTGATAGTCTCATATTGTATAATTTCATTTCACTCAGTTCATTTTTAAGGGAAACGAATCGCTTGCAGCTTTTCTACAAAAGACACCCTATTGAACTATACCCAGATAACTCACAGAGAACTGGTTGCCATGGCTATTCAGAAAAAAAAACAAGACACTATTGCTAATAGGAATGTTGAAAAATCTGATTTCCAACCTGGATTTATAACACTAGATTTTTGATCATATGAATTAATGAAGCCAATGCAGCACCCAACTTGTATCCAAGGCACTGAAGACAAATCCTCCTTTTTGTAGTTTTTCTTAAATAATGTGTGAACATTTACAACCAAACCGTTAAAAAATTAGAGGTATCAGTGTCACCTGTGTTAACTCAGTCTTTGCTTCCTAATGCAATGTTACTTTCTCCTCCTTAATGTAACTCAAGCTGTCTCTAGGGATTACCTCTGACCTTAGAGTCATTAAACACTGGGTTCGTTAGTGTGAACAAAGATGTGACAGAGTATGGCCCCTCCAGGAAATGTCAGCAAGTCCTTCCATACTGGATAAAGTTTCACGGCAAGGTTGGAAGAGAGAATGAGAGGAGATAAACCTAGAAAGCTACACTAGGACAAGACCGTGAAGGGTCAGATGTTGTGATAAGTTCGGCATTCTCTTGTAATGCAACCAAGAGTCACCAAATGTTATTTTTCAAATAGAGCACAATTTTTAAAATTGTAAGCATCAGTTTGCCGACTGAGCAAAAATGTGTCAGAAAATTTGGTTGGATAAAGGATACCAATGCCTTAAAGGATACCCATCTAAGTGAGAGAAAAGGAACTTGCACTGTGAAATAGACTTCGAGAATCATTACATGGACACTCAGGTTTTCCATTTAAAAAAGTCAAGTCACACTAGTGATAATACAGGAGCTTTGGGGGCGCCTGGGTGGCTCAGTGGGTAAGCGACTGCCTTCAGCTCAGGTCATGATCCCAGGATCCTAGGATCCTGCCCCACATCGGGCTCCCTGCTCAGTGGGGAGCGTGCTTCTCCCTCTCCCGCTCTGCCTGCTTGTGTCTCTCGCTCTCTCTGTCAAATAAATAAATAAAATCTCTAAAAAAAAAAAAAAAACATACACAGGAGCTTTGTAGCTTTACTGGGGCTTTATATGTTTCTATCTCACTGCTTCCCCACTTCATGGGAAAGAGTGCAATCCCACTAAATGAGAATTGCACTCTAGAAACTTCTCTTAGCCCACACACACCTCAGCAGAATGCAGTGCTGGTGCTCCCTTCCTATCTCAAGTATTCATTTCTTGGTAAGCAGCTAGGTCAAGCCAGTCTGCCTTTTCTAGTCCCTGGAATTCTGGAGAATAAGATTTTCTCCATTTCATTACACATATACCTGCATTTATCCTCTCTAGGTATAAATACTAAAAGCTGTTTTAAACCTTTTCTTCAGTTTCTGGCAAATTTTGTGGACTTAAAAAATATATACTTCTCTTTCCTATATATGATGTTCAAAAATAAACAAATAAATAAAATAAAATATATGATGTTCATCTGTAGAACCCGAGAAAATAATAAAAGTGTTTCTTTTCACCTAGTATTGGTGAGGGTGGGGAGCATGGAGGGAATCCCATTGTAGAGAAATTTTTCACGTTTATGTTTTGCAGAGTTTTCTAAAGCACTGCATCTGAGATAATGAGGAAACAACAATTCAAGGGAAAAGAAATAATGTTTTTATAAGAGGAGATCAGATTTCCTTCTGACTATTGGAACTTTATATTGGAGTTAGAGAGAAAAGGAATTAATGCAAAACAATGGAAATCTTATTGGAGTAGGTGACCTTTAAAGGGAATGGTTTTCAATCTTGTTAACATTCCCATCACATCAAAGCAATACCCAAAACTATCATCAGCAGTAACAATAGCTCATTATAGCAACACTTCTTATTTTGGGAGGGTGATCTAGCTCTGGTTGGGTGGGTGTTCACATTCCAATCTAGGGGCAGGAAGAGAAATTAATAAATGTGTGCATTTTTATAAAGCTTCCATGTGAAGCTGATATCTTTCCTTTAGCACCCACCATCCCACACATCCCCACCCCTACCAGAAACACTCTCCCCATCCCTTGCTTTCAGTTAGTGTCTGTTTCAAGTCTAGTCCACTGGAAGTGAATCTGAGACCCGAGGGTCCTAGCAGGTATTACATCAGTTTTGCCAAATAGTTCAAAAAGCTCATGAGCAGTTTATGTAAAGCAAGATATTAGCATCCTCCACCATTCAATTCTGATTTTCAAATATACTTCTTTATTAAGTATAAGCACTGAATATTACAATGGATGGGAATTTCTCTTCCATATACCTAGGTATGCATGAAATATGACTGTATTTCTATAATTTTATCTAATCTCATTTGGCCGCAATCTCAGTCAGTTTGGAGGTCTCCACTCCCCCTTTGTTTATGTCCTGTGGGGGGAGAGGAGTTCGGAAGCATCCATTAATGAATGTTTTTCCAACTGTATGTTTTAGTCTATGACATCAATTTAGTAGATCACACCAGAATAGAATTTAAAGAAGACATAAGCCAGCATCATGAGTGTTGCTTTATCAACATTTTGTGTGTCCTGGAAGACAACGTAAAACGTCTTTCTTACTGTAGACCAAAACTGGCCATAGGCCAAACCTGTTGGAAAACGCTGTGTAGGACATCGATGTGACCTCTGTCTCCACATATGAGGTCCAGACATTGCTGGCATAGTCCATATCGATAATAGATCCACAAGGTCTCTGCAATGCCAGCTTTTTCTCACTTCAGGCCTCATACTGGGAGGCACAGAATCTTGTGACCATTTTCCCATGCTCCTTGAGAACAGCAGAGAGCTCTCTGAGGCCCTAGGAAGCCCTCTCTGCTTAGACACTCCACGTAGGTATTTCTGTTCCACATGCCCTGAGTTCTTAGGTATTCAGGAATACTCCCCTTCTTAACCTGCTGTCTCCCTGGGCTTCACTCCTGAAGTTAAGGCTTCAGCTGCCACTGATCTTGAATGCCCAAACCTATCTGGGGGCTTTAATTTCCAGCCCCTCCTTTCCAACCCCAGAAAGCCAGCCCACTTATCAGGGAGATACCCTGAGAACTCATTCTGCCTGCAGGCTCTCAGACTCTCTTTGTCTCCCAGTTGGTGAGATTTTTATCTATTCTGGGTGAAGAAAAACTGTCTTCGGTGGTATTTTTTCACAGCTGTTGTTCATAGCATAATTGCATGCCCCAAGTGCTTCAATGCTCTGGTTTTTTAAGCCAAAATGAATGCCCAGGTTTCTCAAACTCAAAAGCACTTTTCTCTCAAAACTGTTGTTTCTCCCCCACATTTATAAGACTATTTTTAAAACTAAAAGCTAAGAATTGACAGATTTTTCCATTCTTCTGCTATAACAACCTTTCTCTAAGGCAATGGATACCTGAGTCGTATGTTTTAGCTTCAATAGGAAACAGGCTGCGGGGTAAAGAGGAATTACCAGACATGAGTAACATTTCACGTAATATTTCAGTGCTATTCCTATTATCAAATAGAATAATAGTTAAGGAAAAATTCAAAGATGTGTGTGTATATGTATGATACTTTCACACAGGGGTTGTGGTTACAAAATACTGCTTAATCAAATCCTATTTTCATTCAAAGATTGAATGGAAGAATTCTTTTAAACTTCCCTTGAAAAATTACATAATAATTTTTTTAAAAACCTTTGAGTACATCAAGGTCCATTGATTAGTAAAGCACTAAAATTTTTTGCAGCGACTTGGGTTCTCATTCAATGTTAAACTATGCAAATTTGATATGATGCACAATAAAATTGTTGCCTCAGGTGCAAAATTTGGCAAAAAAAAAAAAAATGTTTAAACCTCTCCAACTTGGAAAGCTCACCAAAAGTCCTGGGATCTGAGAGCTGGCAAGTCAACTTTGCTGTTAACGAGGTGGATTCTATTGCCAAATAGGTGATCCTTTCATGTAAACTATAAATACCTACCCAGTCTTTCTTCTGTAGCACCTAGGTCACCTTTGTTTATTTGCGTCGGAATGTACAGGAAATTTTGTGCCACTATTTTCATTCACTATTATCACACTTAATTTTTTCCTAATATGTAAAATATGCTGTATATTACTGATCAAGTGATGGGGCTGGTATTAGTGCAGGAATACACCAAAATCAATAATTTTGGAAAGAAGATGTGGTTAAAGACAATGAAGAAGACCAACCGATTTGCATGACACCCTGTACTGATAAAAGAAGTTGTAGATTTATTCAGGCTTATGGAAAATTTAGTCTTGAATTATATGAGTTTTGAATTACCGGTGGCCTTCTGAACAGCACCCTTTGCATAAAATGGAAATGCCTAGTACTTGAGCTACTCATAACCGTGGGAATGAGTACTTCAGAGTTGCGAATTATTCTGATGACTGTTATTTTCCTCAAACTAGTATCAAAGTGATTCAAATCACCACATCTTTAGCTCCATCCTGTTCAAACGGCATCCCTGCCAACATGATCTATCAGGAGTTGGGAAAGTGATTGCCGCTATTGAATGCACCCCTACATTGTTTCTGAGATGCCTATGACTGGTTTTCGGTGCCATTTAGAAGGATGACACATAATGGCTTTGTGATGGTGCTTTTCCCCCTGGCAAATTTGTTAGGCCCTATCAGTCGCTGCCCTGTTTTCTTGATATATACTTACAGGGTCTTACCACAACTTTATAAGTTTGACATTTCTATCAGTCAAGTTCCAACCAAGAAAACAGAAAGCTTTCTAAGAATTTAAAACAAAGGTAATTTTAATACAAGGATGAGGATGGGGAGAGGGCTCAGGGAGGCAGCCAGCAGTTTCAAAAGTGCAGAAACTGGGACCAGCTAAGAGCCAGAGGGAAGAAAGGAGTGGATTACAGAAATCTAGGGTCTTAGCTCTCCTGGCAAAAGCTGGACTCAGGGAAGGGCTGTCCAGGCATCATGCATTCAGAAAAGAAACAAACAGTGCCAGATACACCAGCAAGGTAGAGAAAGAGGAGGAGAAATACTCAGGTATTCTCCCTTCCTCCTTTGCCTCAATCTGCCAGTGCTTCCCTTTGGCTTACCCTAGGACAGAAGCCCAGGGAAATCATCCTGCAGAAGTTAGCTCCCTCACCAGATAGAGAGAAGGCCAAGCTGGAGAAGGAATCTTGGAGTAAGCACCTGCACAGCATTACCTTCCCTTCCTCTTTCCATGGGGAAACCAAGCCACTTCTAGTCAATAGTGAGCTCTGTGCATGTGAATCAAACTTTGCATTCAGTTCCTTCCATGATGATAATTACATATAATCTCAGGAGACAGTTTTCTGGAAGAGTGTGAAGCTACAAGTCTCACCTATACCAAAATACAATCTTAAAAATAAACGTAAGTATGATTTTAAATCTTTTTTACAGATATATATAGACTTTTTTACCTTACAAGACTCAGATGTTCTAAAATGTTCTAAATGTTCTGAAATGTAGTTTAAGAAAGCTAGTATAGCAATATAATAAATTCAGTATAATTTCTTCCTTTTGAATAAAACCACCTACCACTTGGTTTGAAACTGCAGCAGGGACAATGAGCATAATAAATCTTAATTACATTAACCTTTTTTAGTCAGTCATCCATAGGTGACTTCAGTCTCCAAATTTCTGGATTGATTTTTATATGGTTTATAAATATAATTCTTAAAGTGCATAATGTAACACAAATTCATTTCCTGCTTTTAAATGATCAATATTCTAATTATTTATTTTTTTTCTGACATTTCCTCTGTGCCATTAACATGACCAAACCTGCTGGAATTCAAGGAGCATGTAAGTGACTTTCCTTAGGTAATTGACAATCTCAGCCACTGTACAAATCAATTCACTAATCTTCAGCAAACTATAAATTAAGAAATGAGGCTACAAGCTTATTGATTCCTTGCCAACAATTTTCTCTAATATGCTGCTTCTATTCCATAAATTTAAATGTTTCCACTGTGTCCTCTAAAAGTCATACTTAATTATTAACAAACTTCCCCATGACATCAACTTCTTTACCAAATGTTGCCTTGTCTCCTAAGAGAAACTAACTCTCCCTAGAGGACTCCACTACCCCTGTTGGTCTTTCAAAGGAAAACATTCATTCTCCATCACCCCATCCACTTCAGGGTCTGAATCAGGGCACTTCTTGCTCCTCACTGCTGCTCATATACAATTTCCACACTCTCTTTTGCAAGCGTATCCTCCTTTAAGGCTCACTCATGTCATTGACGGTATAAACTCCAGTTTATACTGGAACTACCAAGCTCAGAGCTAGTACACAGCTAGCTCACTGCCATCTCCTTAACTTCTCCCACCAACCTAGCTATCTTCAACATCCATGGGGAGAACAGTCTCTGAAATCTCAGTACCCTGGCTTCCCCTCTCCAATGTCCTTCTTCACTCCACTTCAGCCATCTACTCCCATGGCCACCCATCTGGCTTGTTCATTTGTTTGGCCCCAATACACTAGTGCTCTCAACACATCAGGATCTGTAGTTCTCAACTTTTTCTTTCTCTCGATCTTTCTCTCTTCTCTTTCCTCCCACTCCTCTACGTAAGATATATATATATATATATAGATATATATATATCTATATATATATATGATATATATCCATATATCTAAAATATATATATATACACATATACATATATATCTTCCAACATTTCATTGACCTCCCTTTTCTCCTTTACCTCACTATTCTATAATTCTAGACCAGGAGAACACCAACTCTAGGTGAACCCCAGTGTCTTGCCTCATCTGCACATTGTACTTGGGCAATTGAGATTTGCTGTATAAAATCACAAAGATTGGTAGATTTATATCGCTATAAATTTAAGATCACCAACTTCTGGAAAAAGTTCAGCATTATCCCAAAGTATCATTATATATCCTTAATCAAGTCTTTACCCTGTTTAACATTATCACTATTTAAACAGTATTTAAAATTTAATACCACATATCCGATGTATTGCTTTGTTGCTTCCCCACCTGCTCTCAACAGATGACCTTTCCTTCAACTTCACGGAAATAACAAAAGTGAAATAGAGTGCATCTCCTTCAGTGCCCAGACTATGGCTCTCTATTTTATCTTTTCTTTTTCCCCTCTTCCCCCCTCCTTTTATTACTACATGTTTTAGGCCAGTGGTTCTCAAAGGTTAGTTTCCAAATAAGCAACATCAGGGAACTTGACAGAAATAGAAATTCTCAGAGGAGACCCAGTGATTTACATTTTCACAAGTCCTCCAGGTAATGCTGATGCATGCTCAAGTTTGAGAACAAGTACCTGACACTGGCCTTTCTCTCTGTATTCTGGATATCACGTAACACCATGTTCTTGGGTTTGGAGAAATAGCACCAACACCCCCCACCCACTCCCACCACCTCATCTAATACTTGGTTATTTCAGTGGACTCTTAATTCATCTCTCCACTTTAGTCTTTCCCCCCTGCAACTAATTCTCCACCTTGCAACCAGTGTGATTCTTTTGGGACATAAATCTGTTAGTGTCATTCTGTATCTTAAAGCCAGACAAAGTTTTCCCTTCACCATTAGCATACATACGATGCAATCTTTGGAGCTGTCTTACAGACCTTTCAAGTTCTGGGGTCTATCTCCCCCAGCCTGTATAATCCATCTCCTTGAGTTTTAATACTCTAGACATCCTGGAATTCTTTTTGTGCCTTTCATGCCATGTCCTTTCTGGTCTTCAGTCCTTCACGGATGTTGATTCCTCATCTTGGAACATTCTTCCTGCACACTACTTCTTCTGGCTAAGTCTGATTTTCCTTCATGTCCCAAGTCAGAACACACTTCATTGAAGAGTCCAAGCCTGGTCTTCAGACTAGAATGAAGTTTATTCCTGTATGCTTTCTTCACTCCATGTTCACCTCTAATCATCACCTTTTTCTAGTGTCTGTTGTCTATGTCAGACTACAAACTATTTGACTCCAGAAACTATGTTCACCTCACTCATGCTGTATACTTTGAACCCAGCATAATACCTATGTCTGGCATAAGATATGTGCTCAATAAATATCTACTGAATGAATAAATAAATGAATGAATTCCAAAATGTTTGTGTTTTAGGTCTTTGTTTTCACTTCCCTTTAAAAATATCCTTCCTGCTAAATGCTCTTCCTTTTTTTCCCCTCCATAACTTCTTCCATTATTCTTCTAAATTAAATGCCTAGATCTGTGGTTGTCAATCTGTGTGCCAAGATACCCCAGAATGCTTTAGCAAACTCAGAGGGTGCCATGAGATATTTCCAATTGTCAATGGAAGCATAGCAACATCTGTCAGATATTGTGCAAAGCAGTAGCTAGAGGGAGTTAGAAGCTTTATCATTAGATAACCCACATTTCTTTAAAAAAAACCTCTTATCTTTGTAAATCTGAGTTTTCGGCAGTGTCTATGATAATTTCCATGATCACATGGAAATTAAAATGGTACAGAAACTAATGTAGAAGTGTCCAATTTGATTTAAACTTTGAGAAGATGTACAGCACCCAACAGGCACTAAGTTATTAGAACATAAATATTCTTTAAGTTGTTTGGACCTAATTACTTAATAAGCAAAGCTATTAAGTATTTATTTTGGCCCAGAAGTACTATGCAAAACTATCAGAATACTAAAGTTGCTGAGAAGGTTTGGGGGCCTCTGTCCTTATCAATTGTGAATATTGCTTTATGTGACCTCCCCTTGCCTGCCTGTCCTATTTTTATTTATATTCCCACCCAGTTGTTGCTATTTATTTATTTATTTATTTATTTGACAGAGAGAGAGAGAGAGAGCACAAGTAAGCAGAGCAGCAGGCAGAGAGAGAAAGAGAAGCAGGCTCTCTGCTAAGCAGGGAGCCTGATGCGGGGCTTGATCCCAGGACTCTGGGATCATGAACTGAGCCTAAGGCAGCTGCTTAACCAACTGAGCCACCCAGGTGCCCCCAGTTGTTGCTTATTATGATTTCTTTCAGTTTGTTCTTTTTGGTAATCATGATATATCTGTTTAGTGTCATTAGTTCTGATTCTTTTTTCCTGATCTCTATCATAATTTCTTTCGCTTTTCCTCTGTAACAATTTCTAAATCACCCTATTATTATTATCATCTATTTGTTGCCCTGAACTATTACATTGTAAAGAAAAGAAATTTGACTTTGTAACACTCTATGTGCACACACATAAAAGTCTGCTTTATATGCTGTGTGTGTGTTTGCGTGTGTGTGAAGCCAATCATGTGCCTCAGCCTTCTCCTAAAAGAGATGTGTCATAGTGATCTGACCTCACACCAGAGACTGGTGGAACAGTCTCTGTAAGGCTTTCATCTACACACCTGATGCTGTGCCATATGCAGGCAGTCAAGAAGAGAAGATGGAGGTAAGGTTGGAGAGAGCAAGGTAACGCTGGAACTCACAAGCACAAAATGAGCCTCAATCTAGGTCAGTTCTCTTACTTCTGACCTTAGTGGTATGGGTGTCCAGCAAAAGCTGGGTCTCTTCATCATGAAATTAAATATACATGCACACACCAGAAGGAAGGTCAGGAGACAGCAGTTACAGGTCCAGGGAGCACGTTGCAACAGCTGCGAGAGGCAGCCGATCGCCAATAGCCTGTGTGTGCTACAGAACAGCTGCTGCCTCACTGCTACCTCCCTTGGGGCTCACTCTGGCCTGAAACATTCAGGAAGGGGGATTCTGGGAGATGGAGTTCAGCCTAGTCAAGTAGATACCAAAAGCCACCACAGACATAGTACCTCGTTCCTTTACCAAAGTAACTTATAGTACAGTTACAGGCAAAATATGTGTTCATTAAAAGATCACTATCATAAAGTCATGGAGGTTCCTCAAAAAGTTGAAAATAGAACTACCCTATGACCCAGCAATTGCACTACTGGGTATTTACCCTAAAGATACAAACGTAGTGATCCGAAGGGGCACGTGCACCCGAATGTTTATAGCAGCAATGTCTACAATAGCCAAACTATGGAA
>PISX010027223.1:0-23297 GCA_004024625.1 Mellivora capensis | reverse complement strand
GAAATCTTGCCATTCGCAATGACGTGGATGGAACTAGAGGGTATCATGCTTAGTGAAATAAGTCAATCAGAGAAAGACAACTATCATATGATATCCCTGATATGAGGAAGTGGAGATGCAACATGGGGGACTAGGGGGGCAGAAAAAGAAGAAAAGAAACAAGATGGGATTGGGAGGGAGACAAGCCATAAGTGACTCTCAATCTCACAAAACAAACTGAGGGTTGCTGGGGGGGAGGGGTTCGGGAAAGGTGGGTGGGGTAATGGCATTGGGGAGGGTATGTGCTATGGTTAGTGCTGTGAAGTGTGTAAACCTGGCGATTCACAGACATGTACCCCTGGGGATAAAAATTTGTTTATAAAAAATAAAAATTAATAAAAAAGAAAGAAAGAAAGAAAGAAATCCCTTAGAAAAAGTCAAGAAAGGAGCACTGGGTGGCTCAGTCGTTGATGCCTCAGTTGGGCATCTGCCTTCAAGCTCAGGTCATGATCCAATGATCCCATCATCCAGCCCCACATTGGGCTCCCTGCTGGGTGGGAGGCCTGCGTCTCCCTCTCCCACTCCCCCTGCTTGTATTCCCTCTCTCACTGTCTCTCTGTCAAATAAATAAATAAATATCTTAAAAAAAAAAAAAAGGCAAGAGGATGCCTGGGTGACTCAGTGGGTTAAGCCTCTGCCTTCGGCAGAGGTCATGATCTCTGTCATGATCTCTGGGTCCTGGGATCGAGCCCTGCATTGGACTCTCTGCTCAGTAGGGAGCCTGCTTCCCCCTCTCTCTCTGCCTGCCTCTCTGCCTACTTGTGATCTCTTTCTCTTTCAAATAAATAAAATCTTAAAAAAAAAAAAAAAGTGTTTTTTTTTGGAAAGTTTTTTTTCTTTGGAATTGAGAAAAATTTCCATTCTCAACCTTGGCACTAGATGGAGTAAGTATCTCCTTTGAGAATCCATAATCATGAACCAGCCATATTTCAGTATAATCCCAAAGACCTTAGGCCAAGATTAATAATAATTTTGTCCTGAATTACTGGTCTACCTGGGCATCTGTCAGAAGAAACCTCTGGATTTAACATACCTTCAAAAACAACTCTTAGAATTGATCTAAATGGATCAGGAGCTGAACAGGAGCTCAGAGTCAAAAATATCTCAACCGATGCAAGGAAGGAAGGCACAAATAGAGAAAGCCAGCAGAAAGAACAAAACTTAGAAATGGAAAATATCAGCTCATACTATAAAACCAAGTAGGTTCAATACATTTAAAGAAATAAGAGAGAAGAATGACATATAAGAAAATAATCTCATAAAATGACTAAGGTGATGTATTAAAGAAAGAACTTTTAGAAATACTACTGAAGAAGAAAAACATGGTGAAAGGACTTAGAACTCCCCAGGTATCTAGAATTATAATAAATTATAACAATTATAATAAATGTACAATAATATATGTTATAATAAAGTAAAAATTAAACATGTGTTATAGTGCAAGATTAATCAAACAGACCAATGGGGAAGACCAGATACTCCAGAAAGGAGCTAGCATTATAAATAATTGGGAAGAAAGAGGAACTATTCAATAAAGTCACTAAAACAATGGGTAATCTATAGTGAAAAAATCAGATCCTTGGCTTAAATTAAAATTAAAATAAATTATAAGTGAATTAAATAATTAAATGTAAAAGATAAAACTATAAATCTTTTCAAAAGACCATAAAGAAGTGTATCTTTAGGAACTCAGGGTGATGATTTTCTTAAATAGAACACAGACTGAACAAACCATAAAGGAAAGAAATTTATAAAATTAACTGCATTAAAATTAATAACTGCTGTTCATCCAGCAATATTATAAGGAAAATGAATTATGAACCACAAACTAGAAGGAAATCACTATAACTAATCAACTGCTTTACTGTGCTTTACTGTTGTCTCTGGCTCATGGATTCTTCGCTGATATTAACTTTCTAGGAACTCCTTCTCAATGAATACTAATAATTTTTGCATTTTAATTGTCCCTAACACATTCTGAGAGTTACATTGAAAAGTTCTCCACTTTGTGGATCCACTGTAACAATTAACAGCACTAGAAGACATAAATTATACAACCAGTGTAGAGAGTGACTATAAAACCTACTGCCAAGATCCAAATTTATGAGTTTTATAAAAGGGATAGGAAAGTTGAAAATAAAGATATAGTGAAAGATACACCAGAAAGAAAGGAAGGAAGCAAAGAAAGAAGGAAGCAAGAGGGAGCTAGAAAGAGGGGGACAAAAGAAGGCATGACTAAGTAGAGCTCTAGGAAAAGAAGGCAAAGCCTAAGACCAGCCCCAAATAAGGGATATCTTAATAGAAAATAACTCTGTACAAAGATATTTCAAAGGACTTTACCCACAGAGCAGCATTTTCTTTTACTGTCATCAGCAGTGTGTGGCCATCAGCAGTGGCAGCAACTAGAGCATCTCAGGTGGTAAAGAGCCCGAGCTATTGGATCCATGAATAATAACCTCCATCTCTGACACAATGTTTCCTCTGTAGATAATCTTACTGTGCAACCATGGAGGGTGCCAAAGAGAAAGGCTGGTTTACTTTCTCAGAACATTGTTGAGACTCTCCTCTTTGGGAGTGGTTCTATGGTGTCACATGCTTTACGCCCAAGCCCATGGTTCATCTTTTCCTAGTTGATTCCAATAGCAGGAACTGGTTCCACTTGACACTTTTTCCACACAAGTACAGCTAGCTTTATCATGGTCTTTCAGAGTTAACAGCACTTCAGCTGGGGTCCCTTCCTCCTGGTCTAAATCCCAGCTCCACAGGGTCCATCCACTGAGCTCATACAGCACTTACACCAGCCAAACAGGACCCTCCATAGGAGCTGAGTCCCACCTTCACCAGGGCCCTTATTCAAGTCTCTAGATTTTAGTAATCCCAATATTTCCCCTTTTACACCCAACACTAGGAGGAATAAATGCTTCCTGTAGTTACTACTTTCATTCCTTTTTGTCTTTTTGTTCCTTTCTGTCTTTCAGTTCTCTTATGCCAGGTAAACAATTTTCTATATTAATATATCTTTTAAGTAATTGCTATGGTTTCTGTCTCATGAAGGGACAGTGACTGATAAATGATCAAAGCCCCTTATAACAGACAGAAGGAGTTAGTGAGACCTAAGGACAACAGTGCCAGTTTGTCACTGTCCTTACAATATAAAGATGAACATGTAATTCTTCGTACTGACTGTAATTCAGAACAAAGTAGTCACCAAATCAACAGCCACATACTATATAATAGAGGCAGTGTTGATCTGTTTCAGAAAAGAGACCACATTTAGCGAGGCAGCTTCAATTAGGGCACTACCTGGTTAAGTTTACAGTAGTCCCTTATCTGTTGTTATGAGCTTTTTGTAGAGTTGAGGAAGGAAACAAAACAAGGAGCACCACTGCTACATCCTTCACACCTTTGATAGTGGTACTAATTTCTAGAATTCTTTTCAAAAGCAGTATTATTTCTGATTTATTATTGTGGCTGTGTGCCAGTTGTTGGGACAAGGGGCTTCTACAATGCTTTCTACCATAATGGGTCTTACTTTACAGATCAGAAAACCAATGTTAGTGTTCTGCCAGCTTCTATGTATAGTATACATAATTATACCCTCTTGGACTGAGGAAATAATCATAGAATGGATCCTCAAACCCACTGGATCTACATAATGCCATTTATCGTGAGGTTTCTATAAGTCTTGACTGTAATCAGACTGTAATAACATTTCCAGTGTCCTGGTATCAGTCTCCCCACAAACCTCACACTTGAGAATCCATTAGAGGTCTAGTATCATCTTTCCCCAGGGAGAAGTACTTTTGGGAGAATAATCGAAGAAATGTTTTTCCATATATACCTTTGGCAAAATTGTAGAGTCCTTTTAAAAGAGGCCCACTTTTCCCTTGAGTCAATGAGCTACAAGTCAGCAAATTAATGTAGATCTGAAAATAGAATGAAGAGCCACAGTTTTCCATTGTGGTGGTGGGTGTCGGCCTTGTACTCAACATTTTCAGGATTATTATTATTACCATTACTATTATTATAAAAATTGTGTAGTATTCTAGTCACTATCCATATGTCAAGGACACCACCATGGTCAGTTACTCATTACCAAAGATTTCTTGTGGGTGAAGGCACCATGACTGTCACTCTGCTTTTGCTATCCATTACATTAAGTACATATACTCTGCATGTGACAGTAAAGGATTGCCACTTGGACGATTTTGTTTTAGAATCTTATAATTCCCATTGATATTAGGGAGCCCAGGGCTATGGCAGCATTCTCCAACTAACATGCCTACCCTGCAGAGGACACCATAACTAGACTTCTCAAAATTCTGGTACCCTCCATCCTAGTACATTCTTTATTGCCTAAGTGAAGGTAATGTCCTCTGCCCCATTTCCAGGGTACATAGTCATGAGATGGATTATCAGATACTTTATAATAATACAGAAATATATTCTCATTTTTCTGAGTTTTCTGATTCTTTTCTTCATATCATGCCAAGAAAGCTCCAGAAAGTTAACTCTGTTTAATGTAGCCATTATAAGATTCAGGAACCATTTTACTTACAAGATTCAAAGAAACATCCCAACAAATTATCACAACCAGCTCCAGGTATCCTAGCGCACTGAATTCCAAGTCAAAGGTGAATCTCATGACAATGACTTTTCCCCATCTAGCTTTATATTCTTTCTCCTACCCCTGCGGGTGTAACACTCAGATGGCCACAACTTTTCAAGAAAACACAACTTGTTTGCTCAGTTGCACAGGATATTTGTTACATGAAACCACTGCATCTTAAAAATCCACCTGGGGGAAAATGGGCCAGAAATTTGTTTACCATTTCCTGTCTCTCACTGGTTAAAGTTTAGTCCATATTGAATTAACTCTCTTTCATTTCTAGATTGTGTTATTTCCTCCTCTGAGAGCTATTGGGATGGGAAGCCAGAGTTTCAATGGGTATAGAGAACTCACTGCGGTTCCCCATCCCTCACCCTCATTCCTTCCTTGTAAATATTAGCTATAGAAATGACTTTGTGTATCACTTAAATGGGGGCAGCAGTGACGGAGAGTGAGAACAGACATCATCTTGCTAGATAACCGTTTTATATAAAAACACTGCAGTCTACAGACACTGTGGGGCCATTCTTCTCTAGAAAGGGAAAAGGGACTGTTTCTGATGGCCAGCAAGAGTCAGGGGAATGGAAGGGTACAAGTTTCTTCAGTTTATCCACTTAAATTCTAGTCTCACTGTCTTACCCTTTCCTGTTCAGGACTCTGATTTTGACATGGAAGATCTGACAGATGTTTATTTTGTCGCCTTTACAGGTGTGTGTCACCTTTATAATCAGATCCTAAGCTTGATTTTTGCTTTGTTTTGTTCTGTTTTATTCTGTTTTTTAGTCTTCTTTAGGGCTGCTATAGAAGTCTTCTGGCATTCACAGCATACCTTATGTAAATAATTATTTCATCTATATATATCTTGTTCTTTTTGGAGGCCCTCCAATGCCATTAAAAGCATCCACCTCATGCCACAATTCTTATATTATTTTTCTGTCATTCCAATCAAGTACAGTAGCCATTTCATTTCCAGTGACTTGCCTTTATCTGTACCTCATCTTAATTCATCACCAATGAAAACTTTAGTAATTGGGAGGTCATGCATACCAGAGATGATTGCCACTCCTCACATCAGCAGTAATTAGCAGGTCTCTATTACTCTCTGTTAGTCACGCAATCCAACATCCTGAGGGTCTGCTTTCTATGGCCTTTCTTGGTATCAGGGTTCTAAGGGAATCTTTAGCCTGGGTTTCCTAGAAGATAGAACCTAAGGCAAGTTTACTTGTTTAACGTTTGTGGGGGTTAGGAGTATTATTCCAGGGAAGTAAGAGTGAGGGGAAAATGGAATGAACCACAGAAGGAGGAAAATCATTACAAGGTAGTACATTACCCAGCAGACCACAGCCTTATAAAAACACCAGTTTGCTTAATCACGCAGGATGTCTGCTACATGGAATCACTACATCTCCAAATAGTCCACAGATTGGAGATGACATCTCTATATAGTCCACAGTGATCTTTAGCTCCTTTTCATCTTTTGTCTAGCACCTCCTATATGTGGGTTGTGTTAGTAGCCCCTCTAGGCAGCTACAGGGGAGGAAAGTCAGAGCAGTTTAGCAGGTTGGGTTGAACCTGCATACTGGAGTTCCAGACATGGAAAGCAACAGAATCTTTGCCCAGCTTGGCCCTTACTCTGGCCAAGAATCAGGGCAATGGTTGACACAGGCAGACAGGGCTGAACAGATCTGGGATGTACAGAAATTGGTCCAGTCCAGTATTGAGAACTTTTACTACCCTATATAAAAGGTTTCCAAAAGTAGGTCAGGTTCTAGGACTATTTAACTTAGCACTTCAAAACATTCATCAGGGTCTCAGACAGATTCTGTCTCTCCATTCTTCCACATAGGCTTCCTTTCCTCCACTCAAGCTTGGTTCTCCTCATAGTAAGGAGATGGCTACCATCTGCCTAGAGAAAGAAAAATGCTTCCTTATGTGCATGAAACAGAAGACAAAAAAACTCTTCCCCATTCTTTAAACTTTGGGAGATAAGAAAACAATACATTCTATTAATAGAGAAGTATTTCTAGTTCAGTATAGTAGAAAAATTATATACATAAAAATTTGTAATAATACTTAGACTGATTTCATTGGAGGGGGAGACAAACCATGAGAGACTATGGACTCTGAGAAACAAACTGAGGGTTTTGGAGGGGATGGGGGTGGAGGGTTGGGTGATACTGGTGGTGGGCACATATGTGCCACATTATGGCACATTATGGAGGGCAAATATTGTGTGGAGCACTGGGTGTGGTGCATAAACAATGAATTCTGGAACATCGAAAAGAAATAAAATAAAATGAAAAAAAAAGTATTTTTAAATCTTGCGCTAGGGAGTCAGAAGAAATAAGTGTATAGTGCAAAAAAACAAAGTTCACAGCTTTTCAACCTTGTCAATCTCCAATAACACTGTGCCCTCCTAGGCCTCTACAAGTGCAATATCACAAGCTATTTCATGAATCCCACTCATACTCCAAAATAATTCATTGACTTCCTTCCCACAGAAATAACTAGGAGCTTCCTTTGGAAACTCTAAATACCCCCAAACATCTAAAAAACAAGTTAGATATGAAAAATGTGATTAACCTTTATATTTATGAAAAGGAGTTCTAACTCTAATATGCAATAAACTCAAGAAGAGACATAGGAGTAGTTTTCAAGTGGCTTTGATCATCTAGAATTGAAATCTCAGCATCCTAGGGCTTATCCCCAAACTGTCAATCAGCCTCCTGACCTTTGCCCAATCAGTCACCTTTCCAAGTCTGTTTTTTACATCTATTAATTGGCTAACCTAGATGATCAGGAAAAATTCATTTGTAACAAAAGAAAAACATCGACTAACTTAAAATGTTGAAGGTACTGACTTGTTTATTGGCATCTGAAATCTGGGAATCTCACAGTTCAATACTGATTAGATGTTACACTGATTCTTCAAATAAACACTGACATCAAAAAAGACATTAAATTTAATACTCAAAAATAAGACCATTGGTTGTATTTTGTCTTTGTTTTGTTTTTGTACATATTGAAAGTGAGGGATGAAATTAACTATAATTTCAAACTTTTCTTCCAAGAGAGAAAAAAGATATTTTAGTGGTAAAAATAAATTCTGAATGCTTGGAGCCTGCTTTGTGCACTAATAAAAAATGAAATTAAAAAAAAAGCAATTTGATTAAATTATGTGTGCCTTTTCCTATGCCAATGGAGCTTAACTAAGCAAACAGAAGCAGTGAAGTAAATCAATGTTGGTTTATTAAAGATCAGAATTCAATATTGCAATGGTTGAGGGGCTTATGCACCAGAGTGCTCACTGTTTAGCCTTTCTGTGCTGAGAAAGTAAACATGGCAGCACCAAGGAGAAACTAGTTGAGAGAGTGACACTGACAAGCTATGTTTCTCAAGGAGCTTACCCTGTAGGTCTCAGCAGATATTTTGTAAATAATAAATAAATTTTATCCTAGTGTTTCATATGTTTCAACTTCTCTTCAGAAATATTTATTTGAACATTTTTTTGCAATTATTATTTCTTAGATATTTGTATTTTTCACCAGGGAAAGCACTTCCATCTCCCAATTAAGAAATGAAAGCTGAATGCCTTCACCTGTTCTCATATGACTCATCAAATATTTGTGAAGAAATCAGAGATTAATTTCTTATTCAGATCCATCCTACAATGAAGTCATAAATAATAGCAAATTTGTAACATCACATTAATCTCCATGGCAACAGGTTTACTGCGCAAACAGAGGATTATGACTTCATGAGAGAATGAAACAGAGTGGGTTGCAAGGAAGAAAGCTCATTTTCAAACTCACATAATCTACAGTAATTGTACTGGGAATACAGGCAAAACCTGGCAAAGCGAATTGCTTTTCATAGAAATATTTTGTTTTGTTTTGTCTTTTTTTTCAAGTTTGTTCCACGATGGAAATCTTTCTCTAAATTGCATGGAGTGTATGACATAAGGCAATTCTAATACACAACCAATGTGTGATAAGCAATCTGAGATATAAAGGTTTTAACTGGGACTGACAGTATTGAGAGAGAAACACTATGCATCCAGAACAGCACTATGTATGACTGAAGAAACACAAAACACAGAATTGCTACTGATGTGTTTACTATCCAACCAACTAACATTTATAAAGGAATCAGACCCTTCATCTTTCCTTTCATATATTACTTTCTCTCAAACACAATTTATAAAAATTACATTTCCCTTTTTTGGATTCACTTCCATTTTGGAGAGGTTGCAATACTCTTATACCTAACTACCATCCTTGGGGATTAATCATCTGCAAATTCTATTAAAAGATTTCTCCAACTATTCTTTTTCTCCATCTGGTATTCTTTCCTATAATCTCCTTTCCTCTATAAAAGAAAAATCCTCCTCCCAGCAAGCCTAGGGCTTTTACAGAACTCTATACCCAAGCAATAGTGCTGAGTTGTTTTTTTTTTTTTTCTGAAGAAAAAAAATTAATAAAGCCACACCTCAACAAACTAGGGAAATGGATTACCCAGTGGTTTTTGTTGTCAGTGACTTATGTTGTGTGCTGTATCAATTCGCTTTTCCAGTTAAGTGGGGATTCTTTAAGAAAACAACAAGAAAAACAAACTAAATGAACTAAAATTATCCATCAGTGGTACTCAGGAAAAGGAAGGGTTAAAATAATAATTTAACCATAGGCCAAAAGATTGCAAACTCTTCCAAGTCCTCTAATATTTACATTGACATGGGGCCTAAGTGAAGTGTTTTTGGAAAGCAGCTGGTGTTGAAACAGTCAAGACTTTTTTGCAGGCCAGTATTTTCATGGACTGTCCCACTAATTTCCCATATGCCTGTGCAGGAGGCCAAAGATGACATACAACTTATGATTAAGGATAAGTCAGTGTGAAAACTACTTGTGAGTTGTCAAAGAGCAGACCTCATTACCCACAACTGGCTCAATTAAATATTTGAGGCAAGAAAATGATCCAACCAAATCCTCAGAAAATATTATACCAGGTTGAATGACTTGAGCTTTTAACATGTTTGAAGTCAAATAGAATTCCAGGTTCTGAAGCTTTTATAATTAGATGGACACTGACTGGTAATGGCAAGTTGTATATTGTATTTTCTTTCCAACATCTAGCTGATATTACACTTTCAAAACAGATGTGTCATCAATTCTTTCCTCTTCCACCTTCTCAACTGCCTGCAAGATGCACCCAAGTGGACAAAAACAGCTGCTTGATTAATTTGGTGCCAATGTCATGTCTTTAGTCAAGATCAAAGTGGGAATATGGATTTTGTGTGGTTTTAATAAACACCAGAACAAGTGAAACTACAGTTCTTCACAGAGCCTCCCTGGGCAAACTCTGGAAAATCTTTAGTTAGTTAGTTATTTACTAAAATCTTCCTGGCCTTTCCCCAAAGCTACTGAAGGCTGGTTATCAGCAAAAGCTACAAAGATCAGACTCTAATGATCTAATTCCTTTCTTTTCATCCACATTGACTTTTCTTATCCTTTCCAACATGGATTAAAATAATTGCCTAAGGGTGCACTTGGGTGGCTCAGTCAGTGAAGGGTTCAACTCTTGATTTCAGCTCAAGTCATGATCTCAGGGTCATAATCTCAGAAGCCTGAGATGGAACCCCACGTCTGGCTCCACATTGGGTGTGCAGCCTGCTTAAGGTTCTCTCTCTCCCTCTCCCTCTCCCTCCGCACTCCCTACCCCATGTGCATGTTCTCTCCCTCTTTCAAAAATAATAATAATAATAATAATAATAATAATAATAATTGCCTAGGGAAAAAAAAACTATATTAGGACCCAGATTAGAAATATATTAATAAATAAATAGTAATAATGCTGCATGCACAAATTCAAGGAACTTGAGTAACATAAGTAAATACTTATAATAAAATGAGTCCCTTTTAGTCAATACTCTGTATGATAAATTCCACTATTATTAGTAGTGAACTTATGCATAATAGAAAAAATAATTGTAACAACTGCCCTTATAGAGCACTTGTCTATCATGACCAGTTTCAAGTTAAAAGTCATTAGCTATATGCTAATGTATTATGTCATGTAATTCTCACTCCAACCTTAAAGAGTTGGTATTAAGAATTATGTTTCATAGATGAAGAAATTCCTGCTCAATAGATTAATAATATCCTCAAGTTCACAGAGTTAACAGGTGATAGAATAGGGAGTATTAACTAGTCCGTCTGTAATACTTTCTTTACTTTTTAGTGACATCTGCTTATAAAGTTTCTGCAACACAGTCCTAAACTAGACAATTAAACCTGAAAAAAGACAATAACTCCACTAGATGGGGTCTGAAAAGATCTGAAACTCTGAGGTTGCGAGACATATATGTGTGTGTATAGATATATATTTGTATATGTCATATATGTATCATACAATGTGTTATATTTAAATGTGTTTATGTAATGTGAAATATATACATACACACATATACACATGTACAAATAGCATACCATGGGATAAATCATATGTATGTATGTATGTATGTATGTATGTCTCAGTCTTCAAGTTTCCTATGGTTACATATCTACATACATACATGAGCCAATAAATACTTCCCACCAGAAAGGCAAAGAGATTTGACTGTCTTTCCCCAATCCCATCTTCCCTATTGCTTCAGGGGCCTTTCTGTGACTTCTTTTCTTATTCTATTCAGCCCTTATAGTTGCTGAGAAGAGGGAAAAATGATAAACAGAAGGGCCATATTTAAGAGTCTATGGCTCTTCAAACTCTCACAGTGAAAATCCTTGGAGAGCTCTTGAAATATTTAGATACCTCAATGACTCTTTAAAAAAAAAAAAACATATCAACATCTCAAATTTGAGAGCAGGCTTAAGGTCAATGAAATGATTCCAAATGCTTCTACTTGCTAAATCAAAAATTTATTTATTTTAAAAGTTATCAAACTTCCTTTGATAGCTTTTAAAACTATTTTGATCAATCAAATAATGCCTCCAAATGAACTTAAATTTAAAGTTGTCACTTGAATGTTAATATTTGTCATGGCATGCATTTTAATTTGAGCTAGGACAAATTTATAACATATTTGATTACTTTATGTGCTATATGTATACATTATAAAGGTCCCCTGAATAATCAATGCATAAGGTATATTTATGCTCCTTTTATGAGATTTGAAACATTTTACCACTTGAAATTATTACTTAGATTTATGGTAAGAGTATCTTCATTTAGAACATTTGCTGATGATACTTCTGAGTAATTAAGTGTGGTGACCTTGGTCAGGAATACAATCACACTTGTATTGCTACTCTATGCTGGTTAGCTCACTCATTGTAACAAAGGATCCATTTTAAGACAATGTACTGTTTGACTCATTTGCTCAGAATTTTTCCTGTTTAAATACCAGAAATGTCCTGGGTTGCAAAGAGCAATAACTTTAAGAGAGGGTTAAACAAATAACTTAAGACCATGCTCATATTTGCTTTGTCTATGAACAAAGCCTTTATTGTCAATAACAAAGTAAAACTGAGGCTGGTAGGGGGCCGGGGGACAGTGGGAAGTAGGACAAATGAACTCTAATCTAGTGGAAAAGCTCCAACAAATGTCAGCCTCTCAGAGCACTCAGTTTTCAGGTTGTTAGAAAATTTTTTTCCTTTTCATCAGTATCATACTGGTTCTCAGGACAGAGAAAATACTAGAATCAAAAAGAGCTGCTTTTTCCAAGATGTAGGGAGGAGGGTAGGCAGATAAAGACTATGGAAGATCTGTTTTAAGGGTCCTTTTCCATCTGGCTTTGTCCATCTGGCTGTGCTTCGCAACACAACATCAGCATATCTCTTGTCATCTGCAGTTTCACCAGAACAATATGATGTTATCATTAGTACTTTGTGTATATTAATACTTTAGCACCATACTTTGTGCTAAATTTGCAGTAAATGTATCTTCACTTTCAATCTCCAAAAACTCTTAAAATTGGGTATGACTATACTCATTTTACAGATGACAAAATAGAGGCTGAGAAGCAGTAATTAGCTTACAAAGGTCCAGGTCCTGGCAGGCCGATTGTTCACCACACTGTCCTGCTTCCACAGCATCCCCCAGCCCAGGAATCTTGCAGCCTTCATCTTATACTTTGGCTACAAACCACTGTTGATAGGAGAGGTTGCAGCCCATGGAAGCTAGTTTTAGAAGTATGCAAACAATATACCAACTGGGCTAGAAATGGTTACAACACCAAATCCCAAATGGGTACCTTGAATTGTTACGATTCAAAAGCTAACAATACCTGTGCAGAGGGGGGCTCCTAGCTGAACCTAAACAGGAAGTTCTATTCTTTCCAAGTGAATCCTGGGAGATTTTATAGCCCTCCTACCACCTTATGGTAGGAGAGTGAGAGAGCAAGGGAAGAGCAAGAGAGGGCAAAGAGAAGGAGCGGGGCGTGCATGTCAGGGTACCTAGGAATCATAACCTATTCTGCAGCCTTTACATTAGAAAATGGCAAACCTCTACATTTCCAGCTTTGCCCAAAGCTGTGCAATAATACAGAGGAACAAGGATAGCAAAATCTATAGATTCAATGACCAAAAGTAATTAGAAACATACCAAAGTCTCAGCAGTATGGATTTACTATTTAAAACGGTTATATATTCATACAAATCATAATGTAACCACCACCAGTAATATTATTAAGGAACAGTTTTGATATGGGAAAATTCTAAGTAAAAGAAAGCAAGCTACAAAATGGTATGATTTCAACTTTTAATCCACACACACAAATACCTGCACATACACAGAATGTGTATGAAAGTACATACAGCAATGTGTTCAAAGAACTTTTTCCAGGGCAGGAAGACTATGGGTTTTTTGTTTGATCATCTGGCTTTTCTTTGTTTTCTAGTGTTTCAACTGAACATTTAATTTTTTTAAATTACTAAACAAAATATATACCTAAAGCATAGGTAGATTATAATGATCAGTGCTTTATATCTAAATTTTTATAATTATAAACAAATGCAGGTTGTAGACCAATACAGGGCATAAACCAAAATTAACAAATAATATTAGATGGAGAGGAGAAGGGAGTTGAGGGAAATTGGGGGGGAGATGAACCATGAGAGACTATGGATTCTGAAAAATAACCTGAGGGTTTTGAAGGGGTGGGGGGTGGGAGGTTGGGGGAGCCTGGTGGTGGGTATTATGGAGGGCACGCATTGCATGGAGCACTGGGTGTGGTGTAAAACTATGAATTCTGTTACGCTGAAAAGAAATTTAAAAAAATATTAAAAAAAAGAAAAAGAAAAAGATAAAGAAAAAATCTAAACAGATCAAATAGAGGTATTTCTCTTAATGTAATCTAGTTTTTCCTTAAGAGTAGGTATAATTAAATAATCAAGCCACTTTGTATATTATTTATAGCTTCTTATACAGTACACATTTGCTAAAATCAAGTATTTCATAAACTATATATATATAATTCACTCCTGTTTGTGTTCACTCGTTCTCAACTGTGAGAATGACCATAATATCCCAAGTGAAAGACCCCTTATGGTATTGTTAACTTGATCAGATGAAGCAAAGGGCAATTGTCATCAAAAGTCTAGCATTGCCAGTGGACACACCTGTTAAACAAGAGCCCTCATAAAAGGATGGGGTCTGAGTCATACCTGCTTTCTACAGTAAGTTAAACTGTACTACACAGTTATACCCAAACAGCTGAGACTTAAACAAACCACAATTATTTATTTCTTAGCATGTGATGGGTATTGTGTTAGGTGCTAATGAGGGTAATATAAGACTGCATAAGACTGTTCCAAGGTCTTTTTTGATACACATACAAGATACACCTTAAAATTGTGCTTGGGGCGGGGGTGGGGAGCTTGTAATGCATGGAATGATAAATCCACTGCTCTGGATTACTGCAAACTTGTAAGCATTTGTAATACTTAATTTCAACTCTTCAGTCTCTCCCTAGTTAGCAATAACAAAATGTTGTTCAAGGTTGCAATAGCTCCAGTCCCAGCCAGCCTTCACTGCTGCCTAAAGTTCAGTCAATAGCTGACTTCACTACTCCTCCCCACTTGGTGTCATTGGAGAAGTTGCCTCCTGGACCCAGACTGAGTCATAAATAAATGGTCAGGGACCATTCTGAACAGAAAACTTTTTGTTCAGCTGATATTATAAAACTAAAACAAAAGTGGTGGGGTCACCTAGGTGAGGGACTATAAGACCTGCCAGTTCCCTCTCCAGGAGAGCGTCTAGGTCTGATTTCCTTTTGTTGGCACCTGTCTTTATGCTCTTGCTACGTTCCTTTCAAGTCTAGGAAGCAGCTTGTTTCTTTATGTTCTGTGTATCATTCTGTCTCAACAGTAATTTTAGGCCATCACACTCTTTAACCTAGGTTATTATAATCTTTTAATGAATAGTGTTTAAGAATGACTATTCCTGCCTCTTTTGAAAATCATCTGATTTTTTCACCAAAAACCATGACAAAGAGGAGGAGGAGAATGTGTGCTGGGGGCAAAAGGGTTTAAGAGGGCTAAATACTCCCCTTCATAATAGAAACTCAATTTTTAATTTCTAAAACTGAAGAATCAGGAACTAAAATTATAATTGTGTTACTTAGAAATATGGTGGCAATACCAAGAGAAATGTCTAAAAGAACAGAAAGTAGTTGCCCTTGGAAGCAGGACTTAAAGTGAAGAATAAGAGGTCAAGGCAAAGGTCTGCTATTTTTCATTATAAGTCTTACAACATTATTAAATTTCAAAAACACACTAAATGCATGGCTTACTTTGATAAAAAATTAATTTAAAAATTACTAGCTCATTTACCTATTCAAAGTCTAAATAGTCAGTCACTTTCACCTTGCCTAAAATACTTTTATTAAATAAAATCTTACGATAAATACAACTATTTGGTTTCATCTTGCGCTAAAACTAGTTCTGTCTAACAGTATGAAATCTTGAAACTGTCACGCATACTCTAATATTATCCTTGGTTAACCATGAATGTAATGCCAATTGCACACCCAATCAAACATCTAAAGTTACCAACTGGCTCCAGAGTTGGTACCCTGGTTACAAAACCCTGGCCAGCTGCAGGAAATATAGAGGGAAAAAAAAAGTTATGCTTTGGCTACTGAGTACAATCCATGCTCAGTGTTAACGATACTATGTCAGTCCATAAATTATAATGGCTAACACTAGAACATTAACACCACCCAAAAACACACTCGTAAGCAAGCCAGCATGGCAAAATGAGGTCATGGAGAAGCTTAAAGCTATTTTAGGATATATTTTGAACACCAGTATAGCTCCTTTGACACCACCTGCTCTCATTTGGAGGACTGTATATTTAAGTCTCCCAACAGCAACTGGGCTCAAACCCAGTGCTGACTCTACAGTCCAGTTCAGGATAAATGCTGTCCTGTTGTTAGGTGTTGACCTTTCGATGAGACATTTAAATCCCCCTGCCAACATTCCACACCTTCTGCTTAATTGGCACAGTATAAAAGATGTAGCTGGAAGAGCATTCAACAGTGGTCATAGTTGCTCGCATATTATCATAGTAATAGAAGCATGTGATTTATTCCTTTGACAAAAAAATATTCAGATGACATAATCCAACATAATAAATCATTCTTGCTAAGAGGATCATGATGGAATCAAGAAAGCAACTTGCACTTACATTAGGAATTTATTTTTTCTTTCCACAGAACTATTCTTGCCTCATAATGAAATCAAGAACACTTATCTTAGTGTCTGGGATGAATATCAGTCTTCATATATGACATTTGCCAGTGAACTCCAAACAAGAGTAATTTATGTCCAAATTCTTTCAAAGCCACAATTCCCAAGTGTGTCAAGGTTGATAAAACTTTGTTTTCAAAGTCATCAAAACAGACCTTAAAAATTGAATCAAAAGTCATTTTGAGTAATATGTAATCCAAAATATAAATTACTGATATTATCTTTTGGAGTAGAGAGGAATTGTCTCATAACAATCAGAAATTAAAGGGTTTTAACACAATGAGTTCAATCACTCCTTTTCTGCTGTACTTCTTGAACGCTTCTGCACCCTAGAAAACAAATGTGTTATTCTGTTGAGTTGTAGTTATAATGTGTTTATCATGTGCTCAAAACTAAACCACTGACTTCAAATCTATTTTATCCCAGCATCTAATACTTTTTCCTTCTTCCCTATAGTTCACAGTAAGCAATGACTACATGAAATTTTGTACACAGAGAATAAACATGTGAATATGTATCTAGATTCTGCCTTACCACTGATGACACGGACAGTTTCTATGGTTATTGAGAAATAGTAGTTCTTTAAATTAAACCAATATTAATTATGTACTTTGATTTTTCCAGGCAATACTCTATGGAACAGACATAGATAGTAGGGCATATAAGATGTGGCCCCTAACCCAAGGATTTTACTTTGTATCATCACAACTCTCTTTGTTTCTAAAACTATTATTTACAGCAATACAAGCTTAATAACATATTTAAATTGCAGTTCTACATTTTGCAGCCTGAAACAGGTTGGCTGGTGATCAACGTATAACAAGCATGAAATTAATAGGTTAAAATGTTACAGCCAAATTTCTGTGATGTTGGGGGACATTTAACTATGTTCTTTATTATTGACAACACAGGGCAAAAATGAAGAAAAAAAATACACATCAAGACTTCCAAAATATGAGACAGTATTGTTTACACACCAAGTGAACATTAAGTTTTTTAAGTTAGATAAAATGTCTCCAAGAAAAGATACAATAGCTTCAGAAACTTGTGTACCATAGATATTATGCTCACAAACACCTCTGAATTGAATCCCTTCTATATAATTAATAGTTCAGCTAGCGAATTCAAGTTTGAACATTGGTGGGGAGTAGAAATTGCCTTCATGCATGGTCTAGTCCTCTTACTGGTATCATTTAAAGACATATTTCTAAAGATAGCCCTCTCTACCATCCACCACTGCAATAAAAACAATCCCTAATTCCTTCACCATTCATCAATAGTATCAATTAATCATGATATACCAGTTTACTACTCCTCATCTTAAAAGATAGAACACAGAAATGGGCCCAAGACTCTAGGGGTACCTGTACAAAGGGTTTGACTAGGACAATCACCTCCCTTACTTGAGACACTATAATATTACAGATTCTCTATAGTTATACAATGAATACCACATAGCAGTGAAAATGAACTAGTGCCAAAACCACCATCTCAATAGTGAGAATGGAATCTCATTATTCTGTCAACTTGCACAACACTAGTTGTGTGATTCCAAATCACAAATGTTATGTGATTGTTAGGAGAAAATGTTAGAAGAAAAGAACCGTTGTAGAGTATGTGTACTATGAAATACATGGAGGTTCAACAATATTAGTAATAATGTATTTCTTAGGCTGGGTGCTAAATATACCTGTGTAGGTTATTAATCTTTTTTGTGTCATACCTTTTTATGAAATACAAAGGATTTTAGTTAAATAATCTGTTGACTAATTGCTGAATTCAAAAAGTAAGCTGAGATTTTTATTAGGAATTTAACTAGTCTAGAGGACAGAGTAGCTCAGTTAGTTAAGATCCTACTCTTGATTTAGGCTCAGGTTGTAATCTCAGGGTTGTGGGATGAAGCCCCACATTGGGCTCTGTACTCTGCAGAGTCGGTTTGAGATTCTCTCTCTTCCTCTGCCCCCACCCCCTCACACTCTCTAAATAAATAAATAAATAAAATATTTTTGAAAATTTAGCTAGTCTAAAAAACTATAGATTTCCCTTGGTCACCTAATTAGAGCTACTGAATGATAACTTTGAAGGCCAGTGTAAAAGATCAATGATAAAGATGTGCATTGTTCATCCTCCCTATTATCAGTTTTCATCTCTCATAGTGACTGGTGGGGGAAGGAGGAATACTTTAAGAAACATATGCTATGCTTATTTACTTGGGGATACTGGGAGTGGGGGTGGCTGTTTGACTGAAAGATCAAGAGAATGCTTGAAAGACGACTGCTTAATCAGGATGTAAGTGTTTACATTACAAAATTATTTGTATTTCCTATAACTCATTAAAACAGAACTTGGGAATATTTCCTACTTCCAGTAATTCATTTCTCTTCTTCACCATTTTGTTTCCTCTTCACAACATGGAGGAATTTTCATTTAGTACTACCGTTGTCACATTTGTATCATGTTTGTAAGTACAGCTAAATTATCAATGAAAACAACTAATAATCTTTGCTAAAGCTAGTCACCCACCTGAACAAATGAGTTATAGGATTATTCACATCTAAATAAAGATAAGCATAGAGGCAACTGTTGTTCTAACTCATTCAGTGACTAAATGTCATTTACAGGTATTACTATGATCTAAGATATATATGGTAAAGTCACTTAAAAAAAGGCAACTGACAATATCTAAAGTGTTTACTGATGATTTGATTTCTTTGTTGCTATTGTTTCAATAATAACATAGGAGGAGGAAAAATCCTGTTTGGTAACTTTAAAAAAAAGAACAATTACCCCCACAAAACAATTATGTGAGTATCAGGAATACTGCTGAGTAAGATTTTAAATTTATCAAGTATTTGCAATGGAAGATCACATTTCCCATTCCCCATCAATGCGTATTATGTTTTAAATCTTTGCCAGTTTCACAGATGAAAAATGGAATCTCACAAGTCTTTTAACTTTCACTCAAAAGGTTTGAATGCCTTGTGTATATTTATTAGCCACTTCAAATATCTCTTTTGTGAATTGTCTTCATATCTTCTGCAGACCAGAGTCAGGGAATATGGAATATGCCAAGCTTTATCAGCAGTCAAATCTAATCAGAATAGCTCTTTGGCCCAAGAGGTCAGGGAAAGCGGAACCTGACATTTGGCTGCCAAGCCTCCTAGAACTTGGTAATACAGAGCTACGCAGGCTTGGACAGTTACATTTTCCTCCAACTTTCCCACCAGCTACTTTATACCTGGCAAGAATTGGGAGTAGGGTAATGGGCACTGCTACCACTCACTCAACTTAGGGCTTCCGCAGCAATGCAGCTGTGGAAAGGAGATCTGCTGATGTTTACCAGCTGCCAAGTCCACTGGGAATAGTTCTCCCACTCAAGAAAGCTAGGAGAGCGGAGACCTGCCATTCCACTGCTGAGGCTGCTGGAACAGCTTTTCTGGAACACAAGGCTATGAGGCAATAGGTGCAGTCCCTAGCACAAATGCCATGGCCTCATGCAAGATTCCATAGCCTCTGTTGAATAAATGTGCCTCAATATGACACAAGCCCTTTGATTCATCTCCAGGGATTTTACATAATTGTCTTTGCTCATTTTGACCAGCTTAATATCTCTCAGGGGATGAGGTTTTCTTCAGCTCCTCTCTGAACACCCTGTTTATAGTAAGTTTTGACAAAGAAAACTTCAAAAACAATTATAGAATCTAATCCACCAGTCTTTTTCTTTCATGGTTTTAAAAAGACTTATTTTAAGTTTCGAAAAGATTTCCACATCCTTGATTCAGACAAATACTAATTTATAACCTAACTTATACTTAAATATACAAACCATGTAAAATCTAATCTTAGTTCATTTTATAAGGTATGATTTTTTTGTTTTCATTACTAATTAGCCAAAATTTCCAGCACCATTTTTCATGTAATCTCTTTTACTATACTGTTCTTAACATACACTTAAGTCTAATTTTCAGTTTTTATTTTGTTCCATAGATTATTTTTGACACACTGTAGCTTTATTGATCATTTTAATATTTGATTGTACAAATATTAAACACATTATTCTTTCTAGAGTAATGTTTCTTTCTTTGTTATAGCTGGTTGTATTCCATAATTTCAAAATCATTTCATCAGATAGAGCCAAAAATGCACAGCACTATTTGATTTACATAATTTATGGTAAAGTTGGGTAACTCTGACATCTTTAAAATCTTGATTCTTCCTATGTGAGAATAAGATAGGTCTTTTCAAGTGTCTCAAGATAGGTCTTCTTAAGTGTCCCATTAAATGTTTTGTGAATTTTTTTTTATCAAGACCTTCCAGATTTTGTTTTAAACTAAAATTTATGTTGTTATTCTGAATGGCATTTTCCCCTTTATATTTTCTAAATGGCTATTACTGATCTATAAGAACTATGTAAATTTATGTATATGTATTTAAAGAAAAGTCCCTTTATTGAACTCTGTTTCTATTACTAGTCCTCAGGGCTTTCCAGTCAATTCTTTTAGATTTTTCTAGGTAACCAATCCTGCCATTTAAAAATAATTATATTTCAATTACTTTTTTTTTTTACTTTGTCTATTTTTTTTAATTTCTTTTCAGCGTAACAGAATTCATAGTTTTTGTACCACACTCAGTGCTCCATGCAATGTGTGCCCTCCACAATACCCACCACCTGGCTCCCCCAACCTCCCAACCCCCGCCCCTTCAAAACCCTCAGGTTGTTTTTCAGAGTCCATAGTCTCTCATGGTTCATCTCCCCCCCAATTTCCCTCAACTCCCATCTCCAATCCATCTCCCCATGTCCTCCGTATTATTTGTTATGCTCCACAAATAAGTTAAACCATATGATAATTGACTCTCTCTGCTTGATTTATTTCACTCAGCATAATCTCTTCCAGTCCTGTCCATGTTGCTACAAAAGTTGGGTATTCATCCTTTCTGATGGAGGCATAATACTCCATAGTGTATATGGACCACATCTTCCTTATCCATTCGTCCGTTGAAGGGCATCTTGGTTCTTTCCACAGTTTGGCGACCATAGCCATTGCTGCTATAAATGTTGGGGTACAGATGGCCCTTCATTTCATCACATCTGTATCTTTGGGGTAAACACCCAGTAGCGCAATTGCAGGGTCATAGGGAAGCTCTATTTTTAACTTCTTGAGGAACTTCCACACTGTTCTCCAGAGTGGCTGTACCATCTTGCATTCCCACCAACAGTGTAAGAGGGTTCCCCTTTCTCCACATCCTCTCCAACACATGTTGTTTCCTGTCTTGCTAATTTTGGCCATTCTAACTGGTGTGAGGTGGTATCTCAATATGGTTTTAATTTGAATCTCCCTGATGGCTAGTGGTGATGAACATTGTTTCATGTGTCTGACAGCCATTTGTATGTCTTCGTTGGAGAAGTGTCTGTTCATATTTCTGCCCATTCTTTGATATGATTATCTGTTTTGTGTGTGTTGAGTTTGAGAAGTTCTTTATAGATCCTGGATATCAACCTTTTGTCTCTACTGTCATTTGCAAATATTTTCTCCCATTCCGTGGGTTGCCTCTTTGTTTTGTTGACTGTTTCCTTTGCTGTGCAGAAGCTTTTGATCTTGATGAAGTCCCAAAAGTTCATTTTCGCTTTTGTTTCCTTTGCCTTTGGAGACATATCTTGAAAGAAGTTGCTGTGGCTGATATCAAAGAGGTTACTGCCTATGTTCTCCTTTGGATTCTGATGGATTCCTGTCTCATGTTGAGGTCCTTTATCCATTTCGAGTTTATCTTTGAGTACGGTGTAAGAGAATGGTCGAGTTTCATTCTTCTACATATAGCTGTCCAATTTTCCCAGCACCATTTATTGAAGAGACTTTTTTCCACTGTATATTTTTTCCTGCTTTGTCGAAGATTATTTGGCCATAGAGTTGAGGGTCCATATCTGGGCTCTCTACTCTGTTCCACTGGTCTATGTGTCTGTTTTTATGCCAGTACCATGCTGTCTTGGTGATCACAGCTTTGTAGTAAAGCATGAAATCAGGTAACGTGATGCCACCAGTTTTATTTTTGTTTTTCAGCATTTCCTTAGCAATTTGGGGTCTCTTCTGATTCCATACAAATTTTAGGATTATTTGCTCCAGCTCTTTGAAAAATACCGGTGGAATTTTGATCGTGATGGCATTAAAAGTATAGATTGCTCTAGGTAGTATAGACATTTTAACAATGTTTATTCTTCCGATCCAAGAGCATGGAATGGTCTTCGATCTATTTGTGCCTTCTTTGATTTCTTTCATGCATGTTCTGTAGTTCCTCGAGTACAGATCCTTTACCTCTTTGGTTAGGTTTATTCCCAGGTATCTTATGGTTCTTGGTGCATGGCATGGATTCTCTAACTTCCCTTTCTGTATTTTCATTGTTAGTGTATAAGAAAGCCACTGACATATGTACATTGATTTCATATCCTGCCACGTTACTGAATTGCTGTATGAGTTCTAGTAGTTTGGGGGTGGAGTCTTTTGGGTTTTTCATATAAAGTATCATGTCATCTGCAAAGAGAGAGAGTTTGACTTCTTCCTTGCCAATTTGGATACCTTTTATATCTCTTTGTTGTCTGATTGCTGTTTCTAGGACTTCTAATACTATGTTGAACAAGAGTGGTGAGAGTGGGCATCCTTGTCGTGTTCCTGATCTCAGTGGGAATGCTGTGAGCTTCTTCCCATTGAGGATGATTTTTGCTGTGGGTCTTTCATAGATAGATTTTATGAAGTTCATGAATGTTCCCTCTATCCCTATACTTTGAAGTGTTTTAATCAGGAACGGATGCTGGATTTTGTCAAATGCTTTTTCTGCATCAATTGAGAGGACCATGTGGTTCTTCTCTCTTCTCTTATTGATTTGTTCTATCACATTGATTGACTTGTGAATGTTGA
>PISX010027222.1:0-23294 GCA_004024625.1 Mellivora capensis | reverse complement strand
GTGATGATGAGCATGGGACTGCTTCTGTCTGGCAAGCTTTTGTCTCACTGTCCCCTCCCAGTGTGTCCGTTGCCCCGGGCCCCCCATGGGAGGAAGGGCAGAGAAGGCTTGCCGAGTGGGCATCCCAGGGGCCACGGGCAGGGACGCACCGCATTTCCCGTCCTGTAACACCTGGCCTGTGCTGCACGCCCCCTGGCCCTCCAGGGCCTTGGCCGGCCACTGGGCCATCGCGTACTCTGTGCCTGCGACCTGGACGGAGAAGTGCTGCCGGCCGATGGACTTCCGCAGAGTCTTGACGGCGGCCTGCAGGCTCTGCTCGGCTCGCTTCCGCACGCAGTCCGCCTCACAGGTGTCTGCAGGGGCAGGAGGGACGGTGACTTGCAACCCCCGGGCGGCCTCTTCCTGGACCTTCCCCCGCCCTGCTACCAGGCCTCTGCTCCCAGCACGGTTCACGCAGCAGCTGGGGGCCAAGGCACCGCTATGGCGTCCATCCAACAGAGGAGGAGACTGAGCGCCTGAGAGGTGTGATCTGCTCAAGGCGGCACCGCAGATTGGAGGAGAAACTGGGGCTCTGCCGCGGCAATACATCACCTCCCGGGACGAGACATAGCTCATGGACCGGCGCTCCTCCCTGCCCCCCAACACCCTCGAGGCTTCCACCGCTCCCAGGATAATTTCCGGCCTTGACTCCAAGGCCCCTTGTAGTGGAGCCCTTGCCCGCCTTGCTAGGCCTCAACCCCTGCACTCTGACACCCACTGTGAACTCCACTTTCTAGCCACTCTGTCTGGCTCACCACCTCCTGGGTACATCCCATTCTCTCTGACCTCCATGCCTTTCCCTATTCCATTCCCTCTGTCTGAATGCCATTCCCTGCCACCCTCCTCCACTTGGTGAACTTTAAGTCCTGATTCAAACGGTGCTTCTTCTGGGAAGACTTCCTGGGCCCCTCTCTTGGGGAGACCGCTCAGCTGTGTGTCCTGTTTGCTCTCATGGCCCCACCACCCAGGGTGTCCCTTAGCACTGGGTAGTTTGTGTGTCGGTCTGCCTCCCTGTGGCTGGGGGTGCTGCCAGCACGAGGACCCTTGTCTGGCCCCCCCTTTCCGCAGTGCCCAGGGCTCAGCACACACAGCACGGGTCCGTGTACAGATCTCAACTCCTCTATCACAACTCAACTCTCATTTACAGCCAAGAGGAAAGCACTGATATGAAACACAAGCCAGCATTACAAGCCCCCTTCTGGAACCCGGGAAAGATAGGCCCTTGTCTCAATTGTTTCAGAAACTCTATAGGCATGAAGCTTTCCAGGCCTCAACAAGGGTATGACAGGGTGGAGAGAGGTCATGCGGCTGTCACCATGGGCCCCTGAGCCCTATCCTTCTCATTGCCCTGGGACTCCTATTCCATCCTGGGCAACCCGGTGCCTCCCTCCCCTTCCTGGCTGGCCTCTGCCTCCAGTAGCCACAACTCAGGTGGCCACCAGCTTCACGCCAGGCAGACCCTGCCAGCCCTCCCAGGCCCCTGCCCTCCCCGAGGCTGTCCAGAGCCTCATGTACCTGACGCCTCTTCCATCTTCGTCTCCACCTCCAACTCAGCTGTGATGTGGGTCACCTCCTTGGATGGGGACTTTTTGCCACGGCGCCTCTTCTTAGAAGAGTCACATTTGAGGGTCACAAAGGTCAGGTGGCAGTTTTCTGGACAAAGAAGGGACCACTATGGCAAAGGTGGCACAGGGCAGGAAGCAGGGTCCTATGGAGCCCTGCGCACAGATTACCAGCAGCGAGGCTTCTGCGTTGTCTGTCTGCGGTGCAGGAGGGGAAACTGAGGCTAGAGGCCAGGCTGGCTCGAGGTCTCAGGAGGGGCTGGTGGCTGAGCCACAGGCCTTGCACCAGCTGTCTGAGCCCCTCAGACTGCTACACATGGAGGCACTCGTGCATAATTGCTTAGCGACGCTGTGCAGCTCGGCTCCATGAGGCTGCGCCCAGGTTGGGTCTGCCTGAGAGCTGCGCTCTGTTAGCTTTGGGGAGGAATCAATCCTAAGGTGTTCAGGAATCTTCATGGAAACAGCTGCGATGCTCTTCTCCTGGGCCCTTCTCACTGAGCTTTCCCCTGGAAAGCCCGGAACGCCCTTCTTGGCCTCCCTCATTCAAGAATGTGCTTCCAAGTGAGGCCTGGGAGGCCTTCTGGACAGTTAGGCTGCACACCAACACCTGCCCTGGGGAGCTCATCTAACTCCGGGTGAGATAGGGACTGGGGGCCCCAGGAATGCTGGGGGACCCAGATTTTCCACTCAAACGCTGCCCTGGGACACCACCACCGTCTACAGTGCTCCAGGCCTGGCTCGTGGGGCTTAGGGACCATGACTGTGGGGACAAAGAAAGGTCCCCATCCTTGGAAACCCAGCCCCGCTGGACCCTGGTTTCCCAGCTCTCAGGCGCGGGGACCCCTCCACCCTTGGTGTGGCCTGGTGCCGAGGAAGCCCACTCACCCAGCAGCAACTGCCTCAGGGCCTCCTTTGCTGGCTCCCTGCTGTGGGGTCGGAGGTGGCACTTGGCGTCTCGGATCTTGAAGCGGGCCTTCTGCCTGATGGGGGCAGGTGCACCTGGGAAAAGCCCAAATCCCCCCAGGTGGCAGCCTTTCCAGTGGGCAGGGAGGGGGTGAGGCCGGGGGCCACGGAGGAAGTGCCTGAGCGGGAGGGGGCGGCTAGTGGGACCAAGTCACTGTGGGGGGGAACCCCGCTGTCTCTTTCCTCTCCCTGCCTGGCCTGAAAAAGGTGGGGCCTTTTTCAGGCCAGGCAGGCCAGGCCGTGCTGGGGCCACGCTCAAGCGGGGGGCCACCTGGCCGGGGGTCTTCTGTGGAGGAGGAAAGGCAGGCTTCCCAACTCCTGCCCCATTGCCCTGGACAGTTCATGTGGCTCCTGCTATTAGGAAAGGGGGCAGAACAGAAGAGAGAGGGAAGCAAGGAAGGGAAGGGGCTTTGAAACAGGACAGATCCCCTGAACTGCTGATTCCTTCCAAGAGCAAATCCCAGCTGCCTGGATAAGGAACCTGACGATGGCAGATCTCAGCATCACATCCCATTACACGCCCACAGACGCCCCCAACATCGAATTCAACTTCCAGAATAGGCAAAGCTGCCAAAGACGCGCCCGCAGGCAGGGGAGCTGGCACTGTGTGGACCAGGACCTGGCTGGTGGGGCCCGAAGGGCACAGGTCTTCTGGGCCCTCAGGGTCACAGCGGAGGCGACTCGCTTCACTGGAATGGAGCCTGAGACCCGAGGAGTCCTAGCATGTCAGAGTCACCGCAGACCAGAGTGTGGCCCAGGGGTCCTGGACCTGCTCTCAGCTCGCCAGCACCCCGGGCCATGCCGGGCCGGCCCCAGGCCAGGAAGCTCTTCCCTAGGCAGTGTCCCTTCCCGCCGTCCCGCTCGGGGGCAGGCTGCAAGGTCCGGGGGCAGGGGGCGCAGGTGGCGTGGACAGGTGGGGCTACCTGAGCAGCTGCGCCCCACGCCGGAGCCGGTGTCGTTGCGCTTTGGCGGTGTCTTGCCCTGGAGACCCGAGACGCCGCAGCTCAGGCTATAGCTGTCCTCCGAGTCTGCAGAGAGGCCGGGGGAGAGGTGGAGACCTCAGGTCCTGGAAGCCTCAGAGGGGTCACTGTGGGAGGGAACGTGCCCCCCGCACTTGTGGAGAGGGACTCTGGGGCCCGCAGGGAACCGGACAGCGGGCCAGGGTCTCTTAGTGATCAGGGCCAGGGGGCCTCGTTCCTAGGTTGGGCTCCTTCCTGGAGAATGGCAGGGAGCAGGGGGTGGACCCCAGGGAAGGAAGGCCCCCCCCGCACCCCATTCCCTCATCCCTTCCCGGGGTCGGCCTCAGGTTACCTGGCACAAAGAGTGAGTAGGCTGGGCAGGAAAGGGAGCAGCTCTCCACACCGCCCACCTTGCTGCAGGACAGCTGGGGCCAGGGGGAGGCTTTGGCGCGAGAAAGGCACTTGCCCGTCTCTGAGGAGGGGAAAGACATAAGAGAGGGCTGGAGGGGGCCAGGGTGGAGGCTTCTAGAAGCCCTGCTCCTGAGTGTGGACCACCGGGGACTCCTGCCACATCCCCACCCTGTGACCAGACCCTGGTGGGAAAAGGCTAGGAGATGTCAGGGTCCACATGTACTTGGATGTGCAGGGATGCCAGGCCCAGAAAACTGGCTTGCTCCCTCTTCCCTCTGACCAGTCCAGGCTGTCTGCGAGAAGGCTCGTGCCACAGGCCCAGACCAGAGGGCAGGGCTGGATTCTCCAGAGTAGGGCCATGCCCCTCTTGGTAAGGGAGCAGGTGGAAATGACATGGGGTTCTTGGCAGTGACCAAGCTCTGAGTATGTGAGGGTCACTGAGAGCTCCTCCTTGGGGCAGCCACTGGACACATCCATTAGGTGTCCGGAGAGGTCCCAAACTAAGCTCTTCAGAGTTTCACGGGGGTTTTTAATTTATTTACTTATTTATAAAAATATTTTATTATTTGGCAGGCAGAGGGAGATGCAGACTCCCCGCTGAGCAGGAAGCCCGACACGGGGCTCAATCCCAGGACACTGGGATCATGACCTGAGCCGAAGGTAGACGCTTAACTGAGCCACCCAGGCGCCCCTCTCAGGTGTCTTTGACTCTTTTGAGGACTGACAGGTCTATAGCCACGGTAAACTCAGAACTGATTTCATCCCCGTCTGGCTGGTCAGGGATGCATGCCCTTGGAAGCATCCCCCGGAGGCTGTCCTCAATGCTCACTTTGCTCGCGAGAGCGGGCTGAAGCAGGGGACTCAGCCAGAAAAACAAAGCGAAGTGGGAAATTGTCAGTGTGGGTGATTTTCAACATGTGGCTCGACATCTTCAAGGAATCTTAGAAAGTTAACAATCTAGGAATGAAAACAAACTCGCGGCCCTCCAGATAAAACAGCTGGCCCCCAAGTAGATACAAGACCAAGAGTCCTCTGTTCTCAAAGAATCAGGAAGCTTCAAGTAAAACCACCGGCAGATAATGCAAGAAAGACACAAGGGCCATGAGAAGAACCAATGTTCCCCCTGGTTGAGAAGCAGGAGAAACATCTACAAAACTTCCAAGGGAGACCTAAGCCCCCAGGACCTTCCCTGAACTTTCTCCAGATTCCTAAAGGGAATTGTCAGTGAGAGCTGGCAGCGCTGCTTTCTGGCGCCAGTGGGGGCCACTCATGGGGAGAGCCAAACCAGCCCAGCCCTGAACATCCTGCGGGCTCTTGCTGGGTGCTCTCACTGGGACCCCCGAGGACACAAAGCGCTGATAGCTCTGGCCTCAGAGCATTTCTCAGGGTTGTGTTTAACTTGAGTAGCTTCAAGGGATGAGGGAACATCTCCTCCTAGATAAGGAGCCCACTGGCTCTGCTCACCATAGAAGTGGTGAGTTTCCCAGGCTGGGTGGCCCTCAGCTGTGATGTAATTTCTCTGCTTGCATGGCATCGAGGGGGCACATGGGACTTGGGGGGGGGCAGGGGGACCCACACAAATGTGCTCTCTACCCTGATCGCTGTGCTGAGTACTGACATCCTTTGTCTCTGGCCCCGGGGTTCCAGGATGTCCCGAGCACCTGGGAAAGAGCAGCAGGCCAGCTTATGAGCCGCACGTAGGCGACAACTCTGACCCCACTGTACGTACTCACTGATCCCACCACTGCCGAGTACCAGAGCCCAGAGAAAAGTTCAAAGTCACCTAACAAGCAAGAGGGAAGGCAAACTGACAGGCGATAAGAAAAAAAAAAATTCATTTGCCTTAAAGTAAGAATGCCTGGTTGTGGGAGAATATGAATGGAGATAGTAAGAGGCATCTCTGAATGCAGACAGGGAATGGCAGAAGGCTGGGGGCCATGACCTTGATTGGCTCTGGTTTACTAAAACGACTGAGGCAGTGGACACTCTTGACAAGCCTTGGCTCTTCCCCAAGTTCCAACGTGTAACTGCTCTTTGGGAGCCGTTCCGGGAAGACAGCCCTCCCTTCCATGGATCAAAGCCCCTACCCATGTCGTGCGGCAGGGTTTCCTCTGCAAATGGACCCACCAGCTAAAATACAACTCCAAATAAATACACCTGAAATAGACCTGTGAGGTTATTTCTAGAAGTCCCAGAAAATTCTCCTACACATGATTCAATTTCTAGTGGATAGGAGTCTTCATATACATAGCACACATGATTCAAAACAGGATCCCTGGGGCAAAGTTTCCACAGCATTGGCAGAACAAATGGAACAAGGCCCTGGAAGAATCCAGACTGTCAGAACTTTTTTTTTTTTTTGTATGAACACGCCAAAGTTAGGCCATGCTCTCAGAATACAAGCTCAACAACAAGGCAAACATCCATGACCAAGGCTCGTTCCCCCCTGCCTCAGGGCAAGGCCTTGGCTAAAGTAGTTGGAGCCACCTTCAGATCTTGTCCTAGAATCACCTTTAATCCGAGGGTACCATGTGCAGGATGATCCCCACTGTGAACTGAGAGCACCCAGCATTTTTTCTGCTTGTTATTGAACTAATTATGGTATCTGGTTCCTTTATCCTTCTCATATTACCGCTGAGCAACTCCTACCCTTCCTGATGGAGAAACTCATCTCTCTGTGTCTGTACTTCAGACGCGCTCGTATCCAAAACAGATCTTTTGGACATTCCACACCAAGCCCTGACTCCCTATTGTTGGTTGATGGCACATATCTTAAATATGAAGAGACTTAAAAATTCATGTGGTAACTCAAGGTAAGTTCAAGAATAGCCAGATCAATCCTGAACACAAAAAACTACGCTGGAATGCTCTCACTTCATGACTTAAACACTCACTGTAAAGCTACGTTAATCAAGACAGTGGGATACGGGCCTCAGGACAAATGGATCAAAGGAAAAGAGAGCCCAGAAATAAACCCACATATTTATGGCTGATGGATTTCAAGAAGATGGCAGGATAATTCAACGGGGAAAAAGAATGGTGTTTTCAACAAGGGGCACTGTGACAACTGGCTTTCCACATGCAAAACAATGAAGGTGGACCCCTGTCTCACACCATATACAAATTAATTTGCAATGGGTCAAAAGTACAAGAGCTAAAGTGTAAGTCTCCCTAAGTATCAGACCTAAAACTCTTAAAAGTTCTCAGAAGAAAACAGCTGTAAACCTTTGTAACCCTGGATTAGGCAGTGGTTTCTTTCTTTCTTTTTCTTTTTCTTTTTTTTTTAAGATTTTATTTATTTATTTGACAGAGAGAGAGAGATCACAAGTAGGCAGAGAGGCTGGCAGAGAGAGGGAGGCAAGCAGGCTCCCCGCTGAGCAGAGAGCCCGACGTGGGGCTCGATCCCAGGACCCTGAGACCATGACCTGAGCCGAAGGCAGAGGCTTAACCCACTGAGCCACCCAGGCGCCCCTCTTTTTCTTTTTTTAAAAGATTTTATTTATTTATTTGACAGACAGAGATCACAAGTAGGCAGAGAGGCAGGCAGAGAGAGAGAGAGGAGGAAGCAGGCTTTCCGCCGAGCAGAGAGCCCGATGCTCGATCCTAGGACCCTGAGATCATGACCTGAGCTGAAGGCAGAGGCTTTAACCCACGGAGCAACCCAGGTACCCCTAGGCAGTGGTTTCTTAAAAATGACACCCAAACCACAAGCAGCCAAACAAAAAAAAAATTGGTAAATTGGACTTTATGAGAATTGAAAACCTTTAGGCTTCAAAAGACACCATCAAGAAAATGAAAAAACAGCTCATTGAATGGGGAAAACCCCTGCAAATCATATATCCAGTAAGAAACTTGTGTCTAGAGTATATGAAGAACTTTAAGAACTTTTATAACTGAATAATAAAGACAGGTAACACAATTGAAAAATGGGCAAAAGATCTGAATAGACATTTCGTGAAAGAAGATCTACAAATACTCAACAAGAACAGGGGAAGGTACTCAACACCACTGGCCATCAGGGAAATACAAACCAAAACACCATGAGAATCCATTTCACACCCCCCACGATGGCCGTAATCCAAAAGTCAGAAAACAGCAAGTGTGGGCGAGGACGTGGAGAAATCCTCCATTGCTGACGGGATATCAAAGGACATAGGTTCTTTGGAAAAGCAGGTGGTTCCTCAAAAGTAAAACCCCGCGTAAGTGCACAACCCAGCAACTGCACCCTGGCACACATCTGAGCAAATGGCACCTAATGGGACTGTTCACAGCATCGTTCTTCATGACGTGCCCCAAGCTGGAAGCCCACGTGTCCATCAATCGATGAGCAGACAACCAAGATGTGGTGTAAGGAGACAGTGGCCTGTCATTTGGCTGTCAAGAGGAATGAAGCAGTGACACGCACTCTGACATGGGGGAACCTTGAAAATACTATGCTAAATGGAATAATAAGGCCCCATGTTGTATGAGTCCACTTACGCCAAGTGTCCAGAACAGGGAAATCCATGGAGACGAAGTAGATGATGGTTGCCTAAGGCTGGGGGTAGAGGGAAAATGAGAAGTGACTGCTATGGGCTTAGGGTTTCTTTCTGGAGTAACGAAAATGCTCTAAAATTCACTGTGGTCGCACAGTTCTGGGATTATACGAAACACTACTGAACTGCACACTAGGGAGTAGGTGTAGGACACGTGAATTACAGCTCAGTGAAGCCGTTACTAAAAACGAAAAACAAAAGGAGGTGAGACAACACTCGGTTGGATTTACAAGAACTGTCCAGGCTGGAATCAAGCCCTCCCGACTGGCTGAACCTCTGGCCATCTCTAGGGCACGCTCCGTTGCTCAAGATCAAGGGTAGCTCTGTGTACCGACTGCTGTAGTGTTCAACTTAGCCGCGCTCAGGAAACAGAGGTTTACTGCCCATAACTGAGGCTCAGAGGCCACAGCACGAGGGATGGAAGTCAGAGGCCCTGCTTCCTGGATCATCACGCTGCATGGGCTGCTCTGACCGTGATCCCTAGGCAAGGACTTCCAACAGACAGCACAGAGACATGGATCCGTGGAAGAGGCATGCGGATTCCGCTGCAGACACACTGCATTTGCCTTCCTACTCTGAGAAGGAGCCAAGGGGAGCAGTCGCGTTGCAAGCCCCCTGAGATGGTATCCCAGTGAAGCCAGAACGGCCCCCTGGACCCACCAGACCACCTCACGTGAGTGTGTGGGAATGTTTCCTTTAAGACAACTCATCCCCGGGGGGGGAGGTCGCGGGGGACAAGCCAACTGTGATGTCAGATGACGGGGTGAGACTCTCCCAGGCCAGCAGAGGAGATGAGCAGTTCAAGGCTTGCCTGTAGTCAGTAGGACCCTGGGTACCTTGTAAAGACCAGAACAAGCCCTAAGGGACCCTTTGGGTATCTCCAGATGGATTTTTTTTAAAGGATTTTATTTATTTATTGGACAGACAGAAATCACAAGTACACAGAGAGGCAGGCAGAGAGAGAGGAGGAAGCAGGTTCCCCGCTGAGCAGAGAGAGCCCGATGCGGGGTTCAATCCCAGGACCCTAGGATCATGACCTGAGCCGAAGGCAGAGGCTTTAACCCACTGAGCCACCCAGGTGCCCCTCCAGAGGGATTTTATGGGTGATAAATTGTGCACTCAGCACGTTTACTTTCTGGATGAATCAAAGCAGTCACTTGGGAAAAATGCCACGCGTATAGGACCTAAACTACTACTAGATCTTGTGTCCCTTATCTGGGATGGCTCAACTTAGTCACATGCAGACACCTTTTACCGGGAGGGCTACTCATAGATCACTCGGAAGTTTCACTTTCTACCCATATCCCTTGGGAACACAGAAGTGGACTTTTCAGAATTTACTACGGGGTCATAACTTACAGACCGTGGCCTGCCGTCCTCGAGAGAACCCCGGAAGCGGACAGCGCACCCAACCAACTATTTCCCACGATTCTCAGGATGGGCAGAAGATGATACACTGGGACGGCTCTCACCCAAGGCCACTGGAATAATTCTCTCCGACGTTTGCAACTACTGACTTCCACGTGCTCCCTGGCAGATCCTCATTCTCGGTTCTTGGGCTCATGCTCTCCCACCTTATGCATTTAAGGTCACGCGCTGCTCAGCTCCATTATGCTTCCCTCTCCAATAACTGGCCTGGATCTGGGCCTTGCTAGTGAGAATCACGCTCTGAATTCTTTGATCAGTCCTCCCACGTATTGCTAGGGCAATTGATATTGAGCGGCGGTATAAAGTGCGTCACACAAAGCTTAACGACGACGACAGCGGCTGTGCACAAGCACAGGAGTGAAGGAGAAGGCTGGGGAGGCAGATTCGGCTACCTTACAGCGTAGCCGGCCGGTTCTCACAACGACACCACGGACAAAATCTCTACAGTTCCACTGGGGTAGATCCCATGTGTCATATGGGATCTGGCTCGCCAAAGCCCCCTGGGACCACAGCTGACAGTTCTGGGGGGCTATTAGTCTGTTCTAGGGGCATGGCTTCCCCAACCCCTCAGTGAACGAGGCCTTCTTGCAAACGATCTGAGGACAGAATTCCCTTCTGAGGGACGCATATGAGCAGATCGTGGAGGCTGTTGGTCCCACCCCTAGGAACTGGGCAGCTCCAGCGGTCATCAGGAAGGTGCCCCTTGCTGTGTATGCTATAAGACAGCCTATGGTGTGGTATGTGGGGCATCCCGGACCAGGCGGACTTCCTAGGGCAAGCACTCAGGGGAACAGTGAGACCTTGGATGTTCTTCTGACCAATCAAGGGGGTCGTCACTGCCAGCCCTTCCCTTTGGACCTGGATTCACAGCAGAGGTGAGGGGAGACAGTCCACGTCAAGGTTACAAGGGAAAGCACCCTGCATGCTGACGGCAGACTCAGGGAGTTGGTGGAACCAGTTTTCTTGGTCAGCCCTGGGAACTCTTGGTCCTGGGTCTGGAGGGCCTTCCAGAACCTTCTAAGAATGCTCTAAGTCATGCTTGTCTGTCTCAGTCCTCCCACATCTAGTACCGAGAATGTTAACTGCTCTATGCAGTCGCTGAGGTCCTAGCAGATGACTTGGGAGCAATGGGATAAAATCACACTGACTGACGAGTGACCAACAATCAGACTCTTGGTGCAGGGTCAGTGGCCGTGTGAGGACCCAGACAAGGCCCAGTGGCCACTCCTGAAGCTCTGAGGGAGGGATGACCGATAGGATGCTCAGGATAAAAGCGCCCCTCCCCCATATGCTCAGAGAAAGCCTGCTGGCCCGACAGCTTTGGTAACAAGTCTACATGAGACCCAGCACAACCTCATCAGTCGGCAGACACGCCTCTGAAAGCCAACCCATCCATGAATTTCCAGGCTCGGAAAGTCAGCTAATAGATGGCAGATTCACTCAGTCCAGGCTCCTAAGACGGGTCAACCCATTCAGCCTTAGTACCCAGCACGAGCCATGCTCCCAGGAGGCGCCCCATTTAAGGCTGCCTCTCCAGCACGGACAGGCTCCTTCCGGCAGCTCAGGACGAGACCAGCGGTGGGCTTTGCTGCCCAAGACTGCCTGAGCAGCCCAGCAGTCCTTACTGAAGCAAGCAATACTTTCAGCATAAGTTTTAGATCAGATGCTAAGTGATGGTATCCATTCTTCGATACTTCCACTCATTCATTCGACAAGTACTTACTGGGTGCCTACACTTGCCAGGCTCTGGCCTAGGTGCTGGGGATACAGCAGAGAACGAGACTCGCAAAGGTCTCTGCTCCACCGTGGAGAGCAGGCATACGCTATGTCTAGCGGCGGAAAGTACAACGGGAGAAAAGAAAATGGGGAGGTAGGGGATGGTGGGAGGGGTGCAGGGAAGGCCTCCCAGAGCAGACAGTGACAGGGGTGAGGAGCCCTCCAGGCCAAGAGGGGAGCACCGGCGTGGCCATGTTCGTTGGGGGTGGGCAGCAGCCTCAAAGTCACCGAGGCGGGCGGGGGGCGGGTGAGGGAGAGGGAGAAGGCCATCAGGCCAGGGTCCAGCAGCCTTTGGGCCATTCTAAGAACTCTGGCTTTGCTTCCACATGAAGAGGAGTCACGGAAGGCTCTGAGCAGAGAGAGACACATTCTGAGTCAGATTCAGCTCTTGGGGGCGCCTGGGTTGTGTCTGACTCCTGATCTCAGCTCAAGTCTCGATCTCAGGGGCATGAGTTCAAGCCCTGTGTTTGGCTCCACGCTGGGCACGGAGAAAAAAAAGTTTAAAAAATAAAATCGAAGGCTGGCTCTGGCTGCCCTGGGAATGTTAGGGCATGGCAGGGCAATCTAAGAGCCATTTCAGGGCCATGGTCCCAGCATCCACAGCAGGCCCGGCACGCAGTGGGTGATCACGCGTTCGTAGAACCAGGGAATGTGGAGGCTGTCCGGAACTTGGCCTGGAGCTGCCCCAAGTTCTCTGGAGCCCACCAGCAGAGGATGCAGGAACCCTGGGCTCACTGGGAGCCCCCCTCCTCTTCCCCTTCTGGAAGGGACTGGTGGCCTGGGCAGGTGGTGGGGCTGTGGAGACCCAGGAGCTCCCCTCTAGACCCTGATGCCGCTGCAGCCGGGGCAGCCACCCCTTTTCCTCCCCCAGTTCCAGGGCAGGACCAGGGGCAGATGGGGGAGCCGAGGCCTCTGTGTCCTCCGAGCTTCCAGCTCCTCCTGAGCTCATAGCTCTGGCCACACACTGACCCTCAGATCCTCACCTCTGTGTCCCCCTCCACCCGCAGGTCTGTTTCTGTGCCTCTGGTGGACACCCACAGTGCTCTCCCATCGATGTCCCCTCTTCTTCTGCAAGCCCTCCTTCCCGTTAGCCCCCTCCCAGCAGCAGGGATTCCCTGCCAAGAACGCTCCCCCTGCAATGCTCACCCCATGCTCACCCCTCCCTGAGAGGTCACTGCCCTTCCCATCTGGGCACCTGGCGGGAGTGGGGAGGCCAGCACCCAGGCTCTTCTTCAGGTGTCCCAGCGACGGCCCACCCCAGGGCACTCACCCACACAGTCCTTCCGGTTCCAGTGGAGCCGCCTCCCCGGGGGGCAGACGCATTCGTAGCTGCCCTTGGTGTTGACGCAGCCCTGGTCGCAGCTCCCATTGTTCATGCTGCACTCGTCCACATCTGGAAGCGCAGGCGGGAGGAAGGGCATCAGGGTGGGAGGCTGGCTGGCAGGGCAGGGCCACTCAGGACGAGAGGGCCGAGACTCCCCTGACCCTGCGGGCAGCTGGCCACGCATGAGATGCAGACAGGCAGCACACGTCACACGCAGCAGCGCGCACCCCCAAGGCTGATGGACACAGACGGCAGCCCCTCCCCCTCCCCCAGCGGTTTGGCGAACTCCTGCAGCTGCACCCGGACTGGGGGGAGGGCAAAAGACAGCACAGAATTCAAGTGCCAAGCAGGTCTTGTGAGGCAAGAGTCGCGAGTTCTCTCTTGCTGGGGCTTTGGACAGGCTGTTTGCCTCTGCGCAACGGGCCCCTGGATGAGAGAAGCCATCTCCAACCCTTCCCTCACTGGCCACCAGGGAGCCAGAGCACCGGCTGGAGATGGGGAAAGGGACTGGGCCACGCTCATGCTGGGATGACGGGCTCTCAGCGTCTGGGCGGCCTGTAGTTTGGGAGCGGCAGGCCCAGTGGAGCCAGTGCCCAGGTTTTTGGGGTCCTTCCAGAAGAATCTGTAGCCCACCCCAGGAGCTCCTTCCTCCGAACACCAGCTGTGCTCCATCACTTCCCGCCTCACCCCGTCGGACCTCCATGGCTGCCCAGCAGAGGGAGTGTGGTCACAGGAAATGAGACCCTAGGTCCTCGGGGCCATTCTTGGCTCCCCCACTTTCACCTGCCAGGCCCGCACACCTCCAAGTCCCATCATCTGTAGCTAAACACTTCTAGAACCTTCCCCTTCTCTGCACACTTCCCACCCTGCCCAAGCTCAGTGGCTCTGGCTCCCATGCCTGAGTGGTCTCCCTGCTGGTGCTGAGTTCCACTCTCCGAAACATGCGGCAGCTAGAGTGATCTCATGACCTGAATATGCCCGTGTCACACCTCTACTTAAGCCCTCCTTCGAATTAGGAAGAAAACCCAAGTCACCTGCACGCCTCACACAGCCCTGCTTCCTCCGTCTGCATCACGCACCACATTCTCCTTCCCTCCTGGGGCTCTCCCTGCTGCTTCTGAGTCCCTCTGTGCTACCTCAGTGCCTTTGCATATGCTGATCCTTCTGGCATCCTTTCCCTCTTCTAGACTCAGAAGCTCCTTTAGGAACTCCAACCCCCTCCCTGCCCACCCCCGTCTCCATCTGCAGCCTTTCTCTGTCGTCACCCTGTCCCACTGGGACGAATCGTCTGTGGGATTCTGTGTAGTGGCCATTCCTCGTTCTGGACTGAGGTTCCCTTGCAGCTGCCATTTCCAGGGGCCTATACCCACAACCTGGTCTGAGGCCTGCCACCTAGCAGAAACCTGCTTCTCCCTGCCCCCGTCTTCCCACCTTTGCTCTCAGCTGAGCCCCTCTGCCCACCAGAACCTGGCCTTGCTTTAAAGTCCCTTCCAGGCCCTCTGGAGTCAAGGTCGGGGTCAGGGTGTGGGGTGCAGCAGAGGTGGCCATGTGGCCAGGCGCGTGCCTCAGGGGGGGAGGTGGCCCTGGCGGGCAGGCTGCAGACCTCCGCAGTGGGTCGTCCCATAGAGCGTGTAGCCGCGGTGACACAGGCACTGGAAGCTGCCTGGGGAGTTGATGCAGATGTGGTCGCAGGTCCGCTCGAAGGAGCACTCGTCGATGTCTGTGTGGCCACAAGGAGACAAAGTGCAGGGAGGAGTTTCAGGGTGCGGTGGGTGGGCATGGCCTGTCACTCACGCAGTCTCTCAACACACAGCTGCACACAGACAGTCCCTGGGTCCTGAGGCTTGGGGCACAGCCAATCTGCAGTGAATGTCCGCCTTCCGGTCATGGCCTGATTTTCCAGTCTGTCTCCAAGAACCTTACATTTCTCGGTTAGAAGCCACTTCCCATCTCTTCAGGAGGTGGGCAGGCTGGAAGTACTCTGGATACGAAGTCTGATGAATTTCTGCCATTTTAATATCTCACATTCTATTGTGATCAGGACGAGTATTTAACCTGCATCTGCAGGAAATTGAGAGGGGTTTGCTTGAGGAGACAAGTGAACTGGGACATAAAACCAGGCCTTTGGGAGGCTGACCACAGTGTGTTTTCTGGCCACTCCAAGAGGTCTCTTGAGAAAACAAGGAAAACAGCTCAAAGAGAAAAGGTATGGGTGGGGGTTGATATGCTACCCATAAGGGATAACAAGAAAGCCTTGATGGTATATGAAATTTGACTCTGAGCTTCCTGGCAGCCGGGGTAAAAAAGGAAAAAGGGTCACAGAGTGCTGTTATTGGAAAGGAGGAAATGAACAGCATGCTCATAGAAGACAAGTCTGTCCTGGCCGTAAATTCTGAGGAAAATGGCTCTCATGGGACAGCTGATGGGGGCTCCAAGGGCAAAACAGCCACTGACCCACCTTTCCATGGGCACCGTTGTTGGAGGTCATTCTTTGAATCTATTAGCTCATGGGACTATACACGTTGATGATATCTGTGTGTTTGTAATAATTCTAGCACAAGGAAGGAATCACACTGGGAGTGCTCAAAAGAGGATGTGATCCCTCCCAGCAGGGGAATCTGGGAAGATCTCCTGGTACTCGTGGCACCTGGACTAGATCTTGACGGATAAGACCAGCTTGGAAGTAAGGAATGGAAGTAGGGGAAGGGCACTCTGAGCAAAGGCCGGGAGGGGGCAGCACGGGGCCTCCAGGGAGTGGAGAAGACTGGCTGGAGCCCAGAAGCAAAAACTTCATGGCCTCCTCCTCAGTGGTGGCCCACCGGTCCCACAGGGCAGCTGGGGGTATAAAGTCAAGGGCCCTCCCTTAGCCCTCCACAGAACTTGGCAAGGCAGATGGAGCAACTAAGTCAAAGTGCAGAGGAGTCTGGAGATGTGACGTGCTCCCTACGGCCCTACGGCCCTACGTGCTAAGGGGAAGACAGAGCCAGGAGACCCACAAGGGAGGAAGAGGCCAAGTCAGGGAGGAGGCTTGGGTCACAGGATGAGTCCAGGACAGGCTGGCCCCAGAAACCCCTCAGTGGTCTTCTGCTCTTGCCTTCCTCGGTGTCCTTGGGAGAGCACATCCCTTGTCCCTCAGGGCCAGTCCTGAGCGGCACAGATATGCCTACTCAGCCACGTGCAGTCTGCCACTCCTCTGGGAAAATGCCTATTCACCAGTGTCCCCTCCCCCAGGAAGCCTTCCCTGACTTCTCTTCCCACTGCCCATCCTCTGGGCTCTCACTGCATCCTGGATGTCTCCTGGGCTTGTGCTGGACTGTGACTCCTGGCTTCGGCCCAGACCTCACACCATGCCTCGAAGGTGCCCAGGAACCCTAAGGAAGGACTGCAGGAGAGCGCCTGCAGTGTGCCATGCCGTCCACCAGGTGGCGGTAACCCACCTCCGGAGCCTCTGGTGGGTGGGGGGGCACCAGGAAGGACAGCGTGCTGGAGCTCACGAGCTCTGCCACTGGCTCACTGTGGAACTGCCCGCCACTGTCCCCCCTGCATACACGCACACACACACACACACACACACACACACACACACCCACGCGCTGATGCGCCTCCGGGCCTTAGTTTCACATCCATAAATGGGGTGGGTTGGACTGGGTGACTTGAGGACCCCTAGAGTCATGAAAGACAGAGAAGGTGGAAAGACCAGTGGGGGCTGACACACCCCGGCCCTCGCCCCCCCACCCCCACAGGTGCCCGTGCAGGCCCGGGAAGGGCGGGCAAGGCCGCAGGGGGCGCACGGGGTGGGGCTCACCTTGGCACGTCCGCTCATCGGTCAGCAGCTTGTAGCCCTTCCGGCAGCCACACTCGAAGCTGCCCACGGTGTTGCGGCAGAAGTGGTCGCAGCCCCCGTTGTTGGCCAGGCACTCGTTGATATCTGCGGGGCGCCCAGCGGGCAGGGCGAGGCGAGTGGGCTGGGCTGCTAGGCGGCGGGGCCCCAGCCTCCTCCGGTCCCTCCATCCCCATCGGAGTAGCCCAGGGGCCTGGCTCCCAGCAGTGGGGGGGCAGGGTGGGAGGCTGAGTTACGCTGCCACCCGCAATTTTGTGAGCCTGGGCGGCACTGGTGGCAAAGAGGGGAGGGAAGTGATGGCTGCTGTGCAGGACAAGACGACAGGGATGGGATTGGGACGACACTCGGGGAGGTGGTGCAGCCTGGAGCGGGCCAGGTGCTTCCCCATGGCTGTGATCCGGGGTGAGCTACTGGGCCCCGGAGCCTTGGCTCCCCTGCCTTGGAAGAGCACCATGAGGAGCCGACGAACTAGTGGTCCTGGGGTGCTTGTGCTGAGTGAGCTCTCAGTCCGCAATCTGTGGGATTACCGCCGGTTTTATGATGGGAGACGGAGGCTTGGGAAGGAGACCGGTGTTCCTGGGCTGGCTGGCGTCTCCCTCTAATGCCGCTTGTTGGTCTGAGCAGTTTCTAACGGACTGTGGCTGGACCCTGGGAGGTCACCGGGCCTAGCCCCATGCAATAAATGGCCCCTCCCAAGCAGCCTGGCCAGGTGGCCTCTGCTTGCACATCTCTAGTGATGGGGGGCTTTCTCCCTCCCAGTATGGCCTGCTGCGGATGCATCACAAACGTCCCCCCGACTCACGCGTGAGTTCCTTCCTGCCCTGCCTTGGCCTGCTTCTCTGGGCTTTGCTCTCTGGGCTCCAGGCCAGCCTGGCAGACTGTGTCATCAGAGACCCTGTCCCTGAGATGCCTCTTCTGACTCCACCGTTCCTCTTGGGCCCCGACCCCAAGGCTCCCCATGCTGAAATGACCCAGTAGCGGAGCTTTCGGAACCGGCTTCTCTCCCTGATTTGGAGGGGGTGGGAGGAAGCGAAGGAAACCAGAAAGGACTCCTCCGAGTTGGTCATCGGCTGCGTCTCAGCAGAGCTGCTGACTTGGACCCCCGGCCCCGCCGCGCCTTCCCTGAGTGTGAGGACCTGGGCGCCCTGTCCTGTGTAACTGGCACCACTCTATGAGCAAGGCCCACCTGCCCCCTTTGTGCTGAGGCCCACGGAGGGGACTCTGTCCCATCCCAGCGACTCCAGATCGCGGATGGCGCATTTCTTTTTCCTCAAACCAAACAAACTAGACCCGACATCTGCAGGACAGTCCTAAAGCGGTGTTCCCATAGACTGCTCCCCAAAACAAACCCCAGCTGTGTGGTCCTGAGCCAGGCTGAGGCGTCCCCTGGGCAGTCCTCAGAGCCTCTGGGAGGGGATGTGGCCTAGCACAGGACCACAGCAACCAGAGTGGCTTTCCTGGGGAGCCCCTGTGGGACTAGGCGCTGCGGGGTGCAGGGCACCCAGCAGGCATGCCCTTGCATCTCCTTGCCCTTGGCTGTCCTCCTCTGCACCCCAGGCCCTTCTACCCCCAAAGACCCACTCTGTTTGCATGTTCTGGTGACTTTGGCACTAGGAAGGTGGCAAAGGAGGGGAACCCGAGATAGTCCCCAATAAGGGAGGCCTGTGGGTTATCAGACCTGGCCGTGAATCCTGGCTGTGCCGCTGCCTGGGTGACTTCACTCCACTGAATACAGTAGGTGCTCTCTATGTGCTCACCAAGGTGATCACGAAAAACAATAACTTCTCAAGTCCGGGAATTCTGCACACACGTGTGTTCCAGGAACAAAAATGTCTAAGGGTGAGCCCAGAACCCACAGCAGGCACTCAGACCTTGTGGTGCTCAGGTGCCCAGGCCAAGCACTTTCTGTCAAAGTCTTGTATGACCTTCAAAACACCTGGGGGACCAGATCCCCCATTCTACAGAGGGGATCACAGCTACACGTAGCAACCAAATTGGGGCCCAGCTCCAGCTGTCTCCAAAGACAGGCTCTCTCCAGAGCATCGTGCCAGCCCCACAGCCTCCAGAGAGTGGACATTAAGTTCAGTTGAGGGCCTGTCCTGGGTGGAGGCTTGGGCATCTGTCATCCTCTCTCCTTGGGAATTATAGGAAGACGGGGAAATTTCTAGCTAAAAGCCTCTGGCAGGAGAATAGAGACCTGTCTCAGCTCTGTCCCAGCCAGCTGTGTGATCCTGGGCGGGGAAAGGCGCCTCTCTGAGCCTCACATTCCCTATCTGTGAACTGGGATGGGAAGAGGTGCCTCTCACAGACTAAATGTGCAGAGGGGGTCTGCCTCCTCAGGAATGCCTCAGGCCTTCTGGAACCCCCAATCCTGTCCTCAGGATGGGCCTCCCCAGGCCCATCAGCGGAGGGGCTGTCATGACAACCAGACAGGCCATGGGAAGCATGTTTGCTTGAGGCCAGGCTGGTGTGGCGGCAGCCTGGGGGGTCGGAGTGGGAGAAGCACCCCTCAGCTCTAGCCGGGGTACAGTCACACAGCCCCTGGACCTTCATTCTGATGGGAACCTGGGGTGTGGCCTCTGCCCCCTCTCCCCTTCCTGCCCTTCTAAGGCTCCTCTCTTTCCTCACTGTGCTCACACTGGTCCTGATCCCAGACCCCTACCTGTTTACAAGTCTTCCGTGGCCCCCGGGCATCCCAGGATAAAGGGCCAGCTCCTTTTTGTAGGCCCTTCCCTGGGCATCCTGGGCCTGGGTGTCCTGCCTTCCCCTTTCTGCACGTTTGGCTTCTGCCTCGGCAGCCCAGGCTCTGGCGGCCTTACCCCGTGCGGCCTCCACATGGCCTGTCCCTGGGCGGCCTCCACATGGCCTGTCCCTGGGAACAGCTGCCTCCCTGGGAAGCCTTCCCTGACATCCCCTCCAGAGCTGGCTGTCCTCTTGTGATGGACACAGATGGGGGAGCTGGCTCCTGCCTGGGGCCCCCGGACCCAGTATGCGGCCTGCACCGCGTGACTGCCCGCAGCATTCAGAGGGGATAAAGAATGAAGGAGTTGGAGTGGCTGAAAGTAGGGTCGGGTCTTGGGCCGCTGGGAACCTTCAGATGCATCAGCCAGTCTGTTCAAGCATCGGGGTGGGGGGAGGGAAGGGGGGTGGGAGCTATAGGAACACACAGAAGGACAACAGTTCCTGCTCCCTTCTGCCATTCCCGCTGTGGGGGCACAGCACAGGAACCCAGGGGCCACGTGGAGGGCTTCCGGGCGGGCGTGGGCTGGCGTTGCCCTAGAGCAGCCTTGTGGGGAGGGCGTGCTGCTGGGCAGAGGGCAGGTGAGGAAGAAGGAAACAGATGGTGGGTGGGAGTTCTCCAGGCTCTTCTGGAAGGTGTTGGGAGGAGGGACCAGTGTCTCTGAGGAAATCCAGGTTCCAGTTCTGGGAGTCAAGGCCCCAGACCTCCCTCCTCTCAGAAGGGCCGATGAGCAAGATGCCCCCTTCCCAATGTCAAGCAGGGGAAGCATCGAATAGGGACCCTTGAGGCTGGACCCCTGCACTGTCCACACTCTTGAAACAGAGCTTGGGACACATCCTCCCGGTTGCACCATGGCTCCTGTGTTTCAGGCAGAATTACCCCCACTTTCCCATGTGTGTCTCCACCTGCCTGTGTGACCCCTGTGTGCCCCGGGCCTTCAACTCTGGATTTTCCAGGACCTTAGTTACCTTCACCCTCCAGCCATTAGTCTTGTTTCACAGTGGCTTGTGGCTTCCAGGATACGCTGAATCTTTGAAATCACTCTTTTGATAGCCCTTCTGGGCCCTTGCCAGGACCGGGGCTGCACACCCACTGTGGAGCCGAAGCCTCGGGGCCGGGAATTCCCAGCTGGGCTGGTCCTGCCAAGTGCCTGTGCCCCGACCTGCGTCTCTCTGGTCGGCCCCAGGGAGCTTGGGCTGTGCTCGAGGCTCTGAAACGCCAAGCCTGGAAGTCAGCCTTCATTTTCCAGTGTTCTCTGATTTGAGGACATGATGCAGTTTTTGACTAGTCCCACAATCCTTAAATCCTACCTCCAAGGACAATATCCAGATATCCGGATATCAAGGACAGTATCTCATCTCATCTCATCTCTACTACTGTAGAGCTATGTCCTCTCCAGCCTGGGTGAAGACAGCAGCTGCCTCCCTGCTCTTCCAGACTCTGCCCAGAGAACCCTGTCCAAGCTGCAGTCAGAGACCGGCTCAAAATGGAAACCCGAGCTGGTGCTTTCCCTGCCCAGGAGTGTCTGGGGGGCTTGCCAAGGTTTGGAATAATGAAGGGCCCAGCCCCCCAACACACAGCCCCTGCACCATCTGGCCTGGCCTTCCCCACGTCTCACATACCTGGGCACCCTGGAGCCCTTTGGGTCCTTGCACCCCTGGCCACGATGCCGGTGGAAAGGCCGCCAGGATGCATGCCGCTCCCCATGGCCTCCCAGCCCCGGCGCAGGGTGGGCTCCGGTCCTCGCCTGCTGCCAGGCTCTATATCTCCATCCAGCACCAAGCAGTCAGTGACACATGTATAGCTCGTGATTTTAAAAACTGAGGAACTGTCTTCTGCATCCGATAGAGGATCTCCAGGGACAGGGAAGGTCTGGTTCATTCACCTGTCTCCCCACCCCCTGCACACGGGGGGAGCCCAGAAACCCCATCTGGTACAGCAGTGAATGAGACCTGCCTGCAGGGCAGAGGGGGGAGGGGGCCCGGCTGAGGGCAAAGGGCTGAGCAGGGGCAGCCCTCCTTAAAGGGCTGGAGTGGTTCAGGAGGAGCTGTGGGAAGCAGGGTGGGGGGCTCCGTGGGGTGGGCCTCGGTCTGTGGGGAGCTCCCCTTGGCACCTCCTGTCCCCCAGAGAGAGGTGGAGGTGGGGTGGGGACAGGTGCCCCCCAGCCTCCCAAAGGCCGGGTGGGGGCAGCACAGCCCCCTACATGTGCTCTGCTGTGGCACGGACAGCTGGGCTCCTGGTACCAGCTCCCGGCCTCAGGTCAGGGACCGAGCTGTGCCCACCCCTGCAGTCCCGTGCCCTCTTGAGAGGGAGGCAGCGTGGTCCGACTTTACCCTCTTCTGCCCAGAGCTGAGGGCACAGGGCCAGGCCTGCTGTGTCGCTGCTGGCTGTGGGGACGGCTGGGCCTGCGGGGAGCCCTGGCCCGTCCCCCTGGCATCGAGTCCACGTGTTGTGACTTGGCTCCCAGTGGGCCGAGCAGGGGCTACAGAAGGGCTTTATTTTCAAATAAACAGGTGGGAGGACTGTTATTTCTGTCAATAATCCCTAGTTTCTTCCCAGCAGAGCAGCTAGGAAGGGGAAGTCACATGCTATCTATTTTTACAGGCTTGAAAATAGTCCTCCTTGGACAATTTAAAACCTACGGAAGCCTCCGCTGTCCACATCTTCACCCACTAGACTCTGGGAGTTCAAGCCCCTCTGTCCTGCTCGCGCCCCTCCAGCCTGGCCGGCTCCCTGCAAAGGTGGGAGGTGGGGGCCCACTGCTGCGGGGGAGACTCGCAGGGCCAGCCTGGCGCAAGGGGCTGCCCCTCCCTCCCTTGCAGGGATGCTGGCGGTCCCCTCTACTCCCTGCTCAATGGTGGTGCCTGCTCAGGGCTCCTTTGCCGGGGCTGCAGGGTGGCCCTTCAGTCTCCAGAGCCCTGACAGCTCTAATTTCTCTGCTCCCCTTGCTTCTTGTTTCCTGAAGGAGCCCTAATACCCCAAGTGCCCTCGGAGGCACTCAGGAACTCTGTGGGGGTGAGCCAGGGAACCAGCAGGAACAGAGGAAGTTCTATCTGCTCTCTTGCAGAGGCTGGGAGACTGGCCCGTTCCCACAGGCTTCACCTCATCCTCCCAGAGCCTCATTTCTAATTGCAAATGGAGGTCCTTCTGCCTCCCCAGTTCCCAGTGGAGAGCCCCTACCATGTCATTCCTCCAGCGCCATGGACACAGAGCGTCCGAATTTTCTATCGGTGGCAAGAAGACAATCCCATCCCGGTACAAGGAGACCGGTCCTTCCCAAACCTCCCCGGGTCGCGCTGTTGCCCCAGCTCTGCCGGATGCTACCACGAGGTTGAGGGTGAAGAGATGGCCAACCCCCACCTCTGCCCCACCCCCCACCCAGGGCCACAATGAATCACTGTGGGCCCAGGAGTTCCTGCAGTGAAGACACCGCTAGCCTAGCACAGCAGGCAGCCCTTTCCTTGGACAGCAGGACCCTAATTGAAACTTGGGTAGTGCCCTGGCATGGACCCTCCCTCTTGTCAGCCTCTCCAGCAGAAGTACGGCTGACCCCGGACTCCTCACGGCCGTCACAGGCAGCCACCGTCACACGTGCAGCGTGAGCATGCAGCCCCCGCCCCTGCCCGAGTGGCTCTGAGCTGACCTTTGCACGTCTTCCCATCGGGCTGCAGTGTGAATCCCACCGGGCAGCTGCACCGCACGCCAGTGGCCGTGTC